>PNEQ01034756.1:5966-31073 GCA_003012365.1 Medauroidea extradentata | reverse complement strand
ATGAAAAAATAAAATTTACAGAAACATCCAGAGTAAAATAAATTTACTGAATGACCACAAATTACTGTCAGTATAATGTAAACAAGTTAATATCAATGAAATAAAAAAGTTAAGAAAATGAACCTAAACTTATGAGAATATAGACAAGACATTTTAATATTTAATTTATATAAGTCGTGACGTATATAATACGGCACAAAGTGTAGAAGCTGATTTGATTTCAGCATGAATTTATGTACATTTCTAAATAGATTGCAAAGAGGTGAGGAGTAATTTTTTAAAAGGGCAATAAAGATTGGAGGGCTCTAGTTGTAACTGCGATAAAAAATAATTTGAGAAATTTGTGAAGAAAATCCTTATTCTCTCGATAATGCAGGACTTGGGAGAGATTTCTCAGTGAATGAGCGTGTTGTGAAAAATGAAAAGGAAGACTCGTTGGTTGCACAGAGGCAGATACACAATGAAATTACAGTGCTTGGTTGTGTCAAAAATGTCATTGCAAAATCTAGGGTACGTACAGCGCGGAATGCTTGAAGGAAAACAGCAAACGTGCAAGAACAGAGTGCTGGAATGGAAAATAATTTCACAAGAAATTAAAATTTATGAGTTGTTAAATAAATGAAGGTGACACTGGGCAGTGGTTTTTTATAGAACAAGTAGCAGTGACTTTCAACAGCTATTTAACAAAATTACTATAATGTTTAACATTTAAAATGTAATGTATTGCATTTTAAATTGTTTTAAACTAGAAGAAATCATAAATTCAGTAATGTAGATTGAAAATTAACTGGTATATCTTTCAAAATTAAAGCATTAAAATTAAAATTACAATCTCTTGTGCAAAGTAAAAAAAAGTAAGATTTTTTATAAATTGCTATCTAGGTATGTGGACGTCTTTGTGCGTTCTAGACCTACAAATTGGGAAGTTGTAAGATCGAGAAAGCATGCACATCACTCATTACCCTAGCCTCGAGGCGCAAGTGACTGGTGTGCTGTCTTCTCGCCAACAATAAACCTCTACAATTCATAGATGTAATTTAGAAGATAAATGTGAGTCGTACACATCTGTACCCTATAGAAGATTCTGTACCAAGATTCCAATGCTCAAAAATCACCGCTAAAACACCCATTTCTGCCAGTTTGGCCGCTTTACAATATGCTTTAATGATTACTGTTGAACCAGAAATTGGTATACACACGTATAGTAATCTTTGAATAATATTCCTAAGCAGACATCTCTCATGTGCGTTGAGTAGTTTTCTAATAATCTGGTAACGGCCGAATCTCGGCGCACCACTCGGAGGCCTGGGAAAACGGCTACCATAATGACGTGCACACGTATGCAGGACCTCGAAGGCTTTCTTCTTTTTCTCTACGTTTTATTGTCAGTCTGTATGTTTCTCAATCTCTCCCCCACAATAAAAAATAGAACATACAGAGTTAATGTAATCAAACTTGATAAAAATAAAGGCTAGTACCGTACACTAAGTTGATTTCACTTTTATGTAATTAGTTTATATTTTCATAATGGCGCTGATTTAAAATATTGTTTTTCATGAAATAAACAAAAAATTTTTTGAAGAGACATGGTGGCAATGAGACTATCCTTGTTTTCTTGATCACACGAGTTATCTGCACTAACCACGCATCTGGAAATCACCAAACTCGGTACATATGTTTGATATTAACGTATATTTAATAGATCATATTCAGTTTTTAACACAGGATGATTCAGTATAGATTTGATTAGTACCGCATGGTGAAATTTATGATAAAGAAAGTTGAAAATGTAATTTCAATGATAATGTGAAATTGGCAACATGAAATATTGTAGTCCTATCAAGTCGATACTTGGTACAGTACTGTATATCTGCACCCATATGTAAATTATTCACAATAAAATCTATAAATGACAATAGTTTAGTTGATTTTCTTTAATGTCAGTTAACCAAATCCCGATTATGGTAGTTAAAGATATGCATCAAGCAGCTAAGCACCAATGTGTGGTAGTTACCTTGTTGATGCAAATTATTATAGATTATTGTGTTATGGAACAAGTTATGTACATTTACCACGGAATGATTCCGTAACATTGTTGTAGTTTGCAAACAACAGTATAAGAGATATTATTAATACTATAATGGAGGCCATTAATAGTGTTCTAAAATAATTTATTTACAGGTTCACCAATTTAGATCTCCTAAGATATACACAATGACATCAAAATAAAATTATGTATTAAAATTGAGTAACTATTGAAAGTTCAGTGTTCTTTATACACTCTCATTTTGTAATGTGAAATCCAGGCTTTCACCAAAACCGTCAATATCGTCATAAGTTTCACCACTAGTGTAAAGTTTATCATATAAATCTCTGCAGTCACTTGGGAATAAGATGCATCATACTTTTGAGATCACTTAAATTTTGTGCGGATATTGCCTTGCCATTAGGCCACAATGGTACTAGATGATCACCACTCACAACATCTCGAGGACCAAGGCGTGTAGAAATGTCTTTTTTTCAAGCATACTTTTTGACCTACGCTGTTGAAGGACATTTTCAAAATAAGAGAATATAGTTCACTCTTCTCAATTTCAATATTTCTTGTTTTCAGCCAACTTACACCTTTACCTTTAATGCCCTTCTTTCTGTTCCTGATTTTCTTTTCCAAACAAGCAGATCCCACAAAATCCTCATTCCTCATCTCGATTATGGTCAGTTTGATTTTGCTACGACAGTTTCTCATTACTTGTATGTAATCACCAGGGGTGTACAATCATTGCTGCAGCTTTAAAGCACACTCTATGTCTCCAAATTCGTCGTCATTGGACAAAAAACTGTGCCCAGGTATTAGAAATTTCATTTCCACTGTTTCTAATGTTGGGTGTGATGCTAAGACTGCTGTCATCATGAGAACTAGCTTTATGTTCCTATTTTGTCCTCCGCAGGAATCTGACCAAAGTATTAAATGTTTCTTTCCTTCGGGCAGTTCCATCACATGTTTTCGAAGACACGAGCCTACTTCTTGGGCTTCACGACCAGCCTGCCCTTCCACCCAGACAATAGCAGTAGTATTTCTTTCAACTCCCATCATGAATCCCACAGTTATAGAGCCACAATAACCGTTTGTAAAAAAAACAATGTTGGTGGAGAATCGTGGTTAAGGTAGAGACCAAGGCATTATTTTACTTTATGCATGTAATGTGCAAGTTAAATAATGTAACAGGAACTTACCCTTGGTATACAAGCCTTTTCATTTTCTGTCCTTTTCTCAATCTCTGCCAGATATTGTTCCTCACTTGATAACGCAAGTATTGGTTGAATTCTTGTTGCCATTATTAGGAATAAATCTCGTGACGTCACCGTACAGCATCAACACCTAATCACGGCTGACGAAGCCTAAAACTTACTTCTTTTAGTAAACCAACAATGCATCCAACACTGGCAGCACGAACTGTCGCTTAGATGAATGATGCGAAACTCGATACACCACTTGCCGAGAAACCGAAACCCTCGAGGCGGATAGCCGAGTTATGTAAAACATCTTAACCCACATTTGAGGAATGGCGCTTAGATTTTTTTCCCGTAGTTTTTTTTTTATATTGCGAGCATAGATTTGACAACTCTTGTACATGTAGTTTGACCACTCGGCCAACAGATGATGTGCTCAGCTCAATTTTTGAAAAATGTCGCTTAGCTGGTTGATGCATAACGCCGTCCATATATAAAAAAGTAAAAAAAATTGGAGTGACCGGGATTCGAACCCACGTAAAATTACTACCGGGCCTGACATCTTAGCGCCTGAGCTATTCAATCACTTTCGTAACGATATCAATGTATATATATATATATACACACGTATACTGCAATGCTTTTAAAACAACAAATTCGTTGATTTTGGATTATTTGGACCTTTAAAATGCTAGTGGGTTATTATTTAGTATTCCTGCTGCCACTGAGTTTCATTTTCTCTATGATTCGAATGTTTTTGTTTTCTCTTTTCAATATTAAAAACGATATTCGTCCAGCAAGCGGTAAAATACGTTGTAACGTGTGTAGCCGTCTGTAGGGCCACGGCCATAGAAGAACAGGTCTGGACACTCGCCTTGATATTTGACCCCCTTGTTGTTTGGCTGTAGTTCACCAAGTTACCGAGAATATTGTGTTTCATTGGCACTGATGTTAGAGCGGTCGGACTAAACTCCGCCCACTTCCTTTCCGCTAGGATAAACAATTTATCAAAACGTATTTTTAATCAATTTGTTCCGTCTTGTGTGCTGGGATGAACTGTCGTGTCTCCCTTCTAGCTGGGTGTGGGATGCCGCATCTGGCAAGGGGAGGGAAGTCAGGGTTGTGAAGGGGCTCGAGGGTTAGTGGCCAGCACCCCCTTGCAACTTGAATAGCAATATAGGTGCTCGCATTGTAGTTGTAAAATGACCAGGAGATGTCGATAGTTTCGCTTGAGTTTCTGCTGTGAATTTGTTACGAGCGCTAATGTTGTAGCAACTTCATCAAATGAAAGCTAGTACAAATATATTTTTTAAAAAAATCACTTTTGAATGTAATAATTCATGTGAAAGGAAATGTTTTGTTTATTTTATATGACATAATTTTTCGGGAATACTGTTGTTATAATAATTTTAAAACTTTGACTAGTTTTTGTATTGACCTTGAATTCCACGCCTTTGTTTGAATTTGGATTATGGCGGTTGAAACGCGTAGAGTTCATGTTAAGTTCTTGTTTTTTTGCAACGTGGATTTAGCTTTTGGTATGATATGTGTTGTATGAATATTCCAAAATATGCCGAATAACATGTACTGGTATAGATACTTTGTTTCGTTTCATCGTGTAGTAATAACAGGCATTTTAGAGTTATGATTACCGAACATTTGCCAACACCTGTTCTCAGTCGGCATATTTTTCTTTGGAAACTAAGTTAAATTAACTGTTCGGGATCTGCTTTACTTCCATTCCAATTTGAGGGTAAACTTTACATTCACTGTGTTTGATGATTGAATCACAGTACGTTAGGTTATGTAAATCGTACTAATCGTAGTTAGAAATAAATCGACACATTAAGTTCGATATACTTACGCTTTCGATATGATCGAGGTATAGTAGTTCGCGTTTCGATGCAAAATGGCGACTAGAGATTCTGCTGTGAATTCATAGAGACAGCACTGTCGCCAGAAGTTCTTGTGAACCACTAGAAAGGCTTGTTACCGGTCTTCTTTAGTTATATCGTCGTTGGTTGCCAGAGAGCAGAGAAGGCGAACAGATGTCGATAACTTGTGACTACTGTACAGTGATGTGTAAGTGTATCAAAATATATAATGAAACAGAAATCCGGCAGAACTAGTTATTTACAGTCTATTTAGATATGCTGTAACCATCACAAGGTTTAACACAATTTATGAAATACTTTATTCGTTCACAAATTTAAGAAAAGGCTACAGCAATCTTTATTTACTTTATAATTTTAACAATAGAATAAAGTGGGCGGAGTTTGAGTCCGTCCGCCCGGAAAACAGCTCCAAAAATTACGACATTCTCGGTAACTTGAGGAAATACAGCCAAACAACAAGGGGGTCAAGCAAAATACATTGTTAGATAGGCGAGTGTCCAGACCTGTTATTCTACGACCGTGTGTTGTAGGACTAAGGTTAATTCAACTACAGGTTAGAAAGAAAATACGTTTTCTTATGGGAGAGCTTGGCACAGGGAACATTTCTGCCACTAGTTTCGCTGCAATCGCTATAGACCAGATAAATACAAAACTATAGTAATATTAAATTTAAATAAACTTGGATACTTTATTAGTCATTCAATTTAGTTTTAAAGTGAAAAGAAACCAATTTCGCGTTTTTAATTATCAACTTAATGTAACTTAAAATTCAGGACAGCTCTGTGATTGGTCAGTTTGATGCACTAGCGATACCAGCGCTCAAGTGGCAGAAATTTTCCCTGTGCCAAGCTTATAACATTGATCTTTCTAACCTGTAGTAGAATTAACCTTAGTAGGACTAAGCGTACTGTGCATGCGTAATTATATTAGGACAAGGAAAAGTCAGATTAGTCCTGAACACGGTCTAAGAGGTAGAGGTCTTGACACTGCCTATGCTCTCCAGCAAGAGAAAGTGACCCCTTCATGTCGTCGAGTGCTAGTAATTTGGTGGAAGATTTGTATTGTTTACATCTCGTGTTTTACCATTTTTGCAATTCTTTATGTAAAATAATGTTAATAAGGTAGGCTGATATAGTATATACATGTTCAATGTCCATAAATGCATTGGCATGTGCGGAACTGTTTATAAAAGTAGTCTGAAAAAACATATTATATATTATTGTTTTAGTGAACTCATTCGAACAAAAACTATAATTTCGTGCCCTACGAAATTTTAGAATCGTTGTAATGTGAATCTACACGTAAAAGATTGAAAATCTAAAGTTTATGGTTGAAAGAAATGTGTTCCAAAACAAAATTACGTTCCCATTTTTTTCTTCGATGTAATACTCGCAATTCCGGTAACAACTTCACATTTTAAGCTAAGCCAAATACAAAACAAGACAAATCTTCCACCAAATTACTACTAGCGCTCGGCGACAAGAAGGGAGTCACATTTTATTCCTCTGTGTCAAGACCTCTAGCTTCATAGACCGTGGTCCTGGATAAGCAATGTCCTGAACCTAAACCCTTATAGAAACGTTTAGGAATACCGGCGTAAGTCTAGGAAATTCGCTAATATGAAATGTTTGTCGCCAAGTGCGTTGGGAAAGTACCTTGGTTTGTTGGCAACACGACACGGCGTCTGGCCCGTGCTGTTGCGGCAACACCGCATTTCTCCTCACGCCACCCGCCAAGGTTAACTGCCCCCCTCCCCCATGTTTCCATTCTTACCCTCACCGCTGTGTGTGCATGCCCGCCGAAATAATTTTCGCAACCTAACGCATGCTCGCTGCCCGACCTTACCATAGCATGAAGCCATGCACGCTGTAATCCAATACCGGACAGATTATACAAGTGTGATAAAATACGCCTACTACTGCATTGAAAAATGTTTTCCGTCTTTTTCTTATTTATACTGGAATACTTGAGATCGTAAAATTACCGTTTATTTTGGTTCGCTGGGGAACGTGTAAGAATTGCACGCATAATTTCGTTTGGAATTTTCACAGTTAAACACGATCTTGTTAGATGTATTTGTTTGATTGCATTTAGGGTTACCAGACACAGAATAAGAAAGTAGAACATTCATGTCAAAAAGGACATTTCACTCAAAAGGAAAGTGAAAATTTTCCTTATCTATAAATAAAGGTTAATGACACTTTTCATGTGATTAACCAATTGCGTACATGCCTCGTAAAATAACACATATTTTCATGCGAATGCGATGAACTAATTTCAGATTTTATGATTACTAAGAAGATGCTACTAAAATTTTTCGCAAGTTTCTTTGAAGTAGTACGTGCTGAGACCTGTGGTCGAGTCATAGGTAAATGAGGTATTCTCCGTTCACTCTAAGTTGAGTTTTAGGATAAACAAAGCAAATTATAAACAAACATTTATTGGCTGCCGACCGCCGTGCACTGTGATCTTGCATAAGAAATAGATATTTATCTGTCGTGTACATATAAATTTACTACTCTATCCATCACTTAATGAGAGAGTTTTATGAACAAATACACCATATTACCAGATGCTGCAAACACTATCTACGACGCTATATGTTTATTACTATAATGGACCCCTCCAGTGAATTTCAATGAGATCATCCACACTACGTGCATATAAAAAGAAATCGATGCGTGTTGAAAATTTTAATTTTGAAGTCGATTTGGGGCAACTACAGCGCTTTTAAAACGGCCGCGGAAACGTGCAGTGACGTCACAATCCACAGTACACACGGAGCCTTGGCAAGGCAGCTGACTGCTGTCGCACTCCGGCGGAATGCCAGACTACGCTTGGTCAATAAAAAACGATTTTAAATCTGTTACGATGGTTTGTTTGGTTATACGTACGTAGTCAATCATAAAATGTAACAAATGTTATATTTCAAAGGTATTAGAGTCGGAGGTTTTATAAAAGTTTAGTGTTACGCTGATTATTATAGCACAATATCAGAGCAATATCCGGGCACTGTAATATGCAATAATACATTTGTTACTGGCGCGAACCATTACTATATTTAATTATTTAATACCCATATATTTACTTTACAATAGAACCACACCAAGTGTCGGCCACGATGGTGCAATGGTTGCTCTCGGGGCTGATATTGGAGAACTTAAGTGAGTTCAATAATCTTTTGGGCTAGTATAATATTGTTTCTCAGATTTTGCATGGAACCGTCGATTCTTTATCCAAATTTAGTATCTTGTACAATCAATAGTATTTTGTTTTTCATTACGGATGTTAGGTTCACATGCAATACACAAATTTATACAGCAAAGAATACTTCTGGGCTATTGTGTGGTTTTGGTTTAGCGTACCGCAAAAAAATGTTATTTATGTTGTATAACTATGTAGCATAAGCCTACTGCAGTACTATTTACCATTAATGACGTGTTCATTACGTAATATGTGAAGTAACGAGTAATTGAACACGCACATTAGCCTAAATGCAAGTTTAACCGTATATGACATATTATTTTAATGAAGGTACATTATCCTACTAGAGCACATTAAAAAGTCACTTTCGCGATTAGCATTCAATTTAAATCGCTGTTTCTTCCGCGTAAATATGCAATTTCAGACATCGTGTTAATATGGTTGCGAAAATGGAAAATTGATGGTTTAAAAAAATTAATAAAACCTTTTTCGATTAGACAATTGTAAAACTATCTAATAGTATCATATAAAAAAACATGAAATACGTGGGTTTTGAACCCGGATTCTTAAAAGTAGTAGCCAAGTACCGTAACCAAAACACTAAACTTAACCACTTAGTGCCATGCTAGCTGCCTTTATATGACCAGTGCTGGACGTTATGGCTTGTGACGTGGACCAATCAAAATATGTTTTCGGTCGCCAGCTGCTTACCCGAACTTTGATTGCTTCCCATTCCTAAACTATAATGTTAAGAAGAAAAATTATTTTTGGTATTTTCGTATGTCTTCAGTGTTAACAATATGGCATACATTTCAACGTATTTAAAATTTCATGCAAGGGGTCCATTATGGTTAGCGGAAGACACATCCGTACAGTTGATTCACGATTTATTTAACGACTGACGCACTGTTAAACGTACGAGTTTATTGGTACACTTACCAGTATTTAGAGATGTACGATACTCTGAAAATACCAAAAGTTTAGTTCAGTAATAATTACCACAGTAAAAATAAGTCAGAAATATCACAATCAGGTATACTGTTTTTTCCAAAGTAGTCCTATGTTTGGACGTTAACGCGTCAATGTTGTGGCTACTGCGAATGGTTTTTTCCGTGTATCCATTTTCCGTTCCAGTTCCGAACAAAATTCCTTGATATTTCGTTCCGTCCGCGCGTCTGTTTATATCGCTTGGGGATTAGGTTATGTGACGCTGGACGTGAACAGTGAAAATGTCTTGCATGGTTTTCGAAACGCGGATATAGGTCTTCTTTACTAAACAAACTGCAGAGATGTTTATAAGGCAAGAATAAAATTCTCGCGTAACATTCTTTACAAAAAATACTAATAGCTTATGTGTCATAAATCGACATATTGGTGATTTATAAAATTTTATTTTTCCAAAACGAAGTACAAAATAATCCAGGAGGACTTTAAAGTTAGTTTAATCACTAATTTTGTTGACAACGTTTTTCTGCATGTAGTACCGAATTTTCGTTATGTTAATACCAGAATATTTGAATACGATCGTTAGTCATGGCTTGATAATTACAATTAAAATTTAAAATGTACTGTAATTGCACATGATGTCAATATTTTACCAAGTTTTTATGTAATTTTTGTTTTCGTATGTCGATAATACGTGCACAATTTTCACGCAATATTATTTTAATAAATAGGGCGTTGTTGTTTCCTATGATACCGACTGTACACAGTTCTGTCGGTTGGAAATAATACGTCGGCGCGCTGCACAAATTGAGCCAGTTAGAATCTAGTTATTTGTTTACCTTCAGAACTCAACTTAAGAAAGAATGGAGAACAGCTTGTAACATCTACGCACACTGGTGGAAACACATGCATCGCGACGTGGCAAGCTGTCTGGTGAGGTTCATTGTGTGTGTAATATCAGCTCCTTGAAGATTGTCAGCACTGGGACACACTCATGTAAGCAATGATGACATTTTCTAGTATCTAGAACATTCCGGTCGGACATCTGGTCTAATTACATTTCAGTTAAAAGTGAACGTTTTTCAGTGCATATTAATCGTATTTTCTCACCTAACGACATACTTGTTTGCGGCTAGTATAGAGTGACGAGGAATGCCACCACTGTAGCGTCAATATTACTCAAACGTTCTATTTACAAAGTTAAGGAAGTTGCCTTTCTGGTACTTCAGGCCACGCTGGAGGACCGGAAGTAAGGGCGACACTGACTAGTGGCGCAGTTGCCACATTTCCGTTACGTTCAAGGCCACTGAACAGACGTTCAGGGTTCTGCTCGCCCGGATAAGTATGCCGCCTGGGTGAATGCATGTTGTGTGCGTTCTAAGCTTAGGAAGTGCGGGAGCTATAAGGATGACACATCACGCCTCTCCCTGGCTTCTAGGCGCAAGTCTTCTCGCGTGTTCACTCGTCAACGTCATATTTAAAATAAACGCGTTTCTTGTACGCCTATATTTGTATTTTTACTAGTGGAGTAGCTGAAATAGGTCCACACGCACATAACCGTCTTAATCTGCTCTTCCTAAGTATACGTAGGCTAACTCAGGAATGTGAGAATTGTACTTAGCTGTGAGCACCGCACACGTGTATATAGTGCATGCTGCGTGAACACGTACAGGTGGCATATCTTTGTATTTAAAGATAAGTCATGGGGTTGTAACAACAGCGGAGTTACTAGTGTTCACCGCCCAGGCGTTGTGCGCTGACCGAGGCTCGCGTTGTTGACAGTGTATGTAGAGGTGTGACCTTGCATTGTTCCAACCACCACTGTCTGATTACAGGGAAGTTATCGCCAAACATCTAAGTTACCAGTTTACTACCGGCAATTTGCCTACATTAACTGTGTAATGTTATCAAATATGTTAATATTTTGTTGTAAACATTCTGTTTACATTATCACCAGAAGTTAACAATTTTACAAAAAATATTTACTATGTCAGTAACACTGTTCATAACACGATTTTCCGGACCCATTTTAGTGCGACCATTTTTTAAGGCATTCGGTTGTATTATTCGCCGCCGCTAGCATACATGATGGTTATTTCTCTCTGTAAAAGTGCGCTGTTCGCTATGCTTCCATCTGACGCAGTATGTTTTCTTACTGGCGAGCCGCTATTAGACTGGGCCAATGATAACTGATAACTCCACATCTTGTCTGTAAACAACTGAACACTGCCTCATAACCATCGTCCAATATACAAATCGCATGATATACGCTTGTACACGCCGCGCCGGCAGGAAAGGCTATTACATACATCTCGCTAAATGTGTTAATTAAAATGTTCAGGGTTTCCAAGGCCAGTGTGGAAAAAAACAATTCTTGATAAAAGTTTGAAAACTTTCAGATGAATAATTTTACCCCAGTAGGACAGTGTCTCTGACGTGGCGCCGAAATCTCATCTATTCCAGTGTGTGCTCTGAGAAAACTGCTCTTGAAGTTAGCAAATACGGTTATCTAGAGATACGACTATCTGGAGCTGTTATATAGGTTTTTATATTGACTTGCAAACGTCTGCACGTTTAGATTTGACTTCTTAAAACTTTCGTTTGTATACAATGCAGTGACGTAATTGAGCCAAGCCACGGCAGATTGAATTAGTAAACTTGTATATGTCAGTATATAATGCAGAAGTGCATATACAAGCATGCCATGTATGTATGAGAGATGCTGGAAGGTAGGTAGGTCATAGTGAGGTGTGCAGTTGACCGTGCACAAGCTGTAAGGACGTAGTGTTGTTGTGGTTTGTCTCGCCTCGTGCTACGATGTCTGCTCGCTCAGACGTACAGCCTCCAGCCAGCAATGTCCTCTTATATAGCAGCACAGTAACATAGTTCTCGTTCAGCGTACCTAAGGCTATCCAGGTCGATCCACTCTGGCTTTGTCTTGCGTATTGGTCCGGCGAGTCCGCAGTTTCCTCCGCTCTTGCATTCCGTCACTTCTACGCACTGACAAGTAACAGTTCAGTCTTAGTACGCACTCACAATTGTTTTACGTAATGCATGAAAATGTGTTTTTTTACTTACAATATATTTTCTCAAAGTATTTTTTCCCATAAAATGGAAAAGGATTGGAAAAATAACAGGTTTTGTTAAAACTTTATGCACTTCGAATTATTTTTAAATAAAACGCTGACAGTAATATAAATAACTTTAAATTACGGCGAGAATTAAAGAAAATTATGAAACAATTTTTTTTAACGAAAAGTTTTTCCACTAAATATTTTGAATTCTCGGTTTTCTCCCCGACCCTTAACAGTATCAAAAGTAAGACACAAAAATTTGTAATTTATGATGATATCCACTCAGTGTTGCTTCAGTGACATGCTTTTGTCATTAATCGTTAATCAACCCAAGGGAACCCATACCAGTTATGTTAATACAAACAGGAATGACACCATGGGACTGACAATTTTTTTATAATATGCACTGTTATTCTTGGAAATGGAATATAAATGATCGGTTAAGGTCATGCCTGTGAAATTAAATTCTAGCCTAAAACAACAGTTTCTATCATGCGCGGCCATATTTAAGTGCAGTATTTTTCCCGCTGCAAGCATTCCTAAAGGCGTTCCAACATTGTTGGCATTTCCTGCTCTAAATGTTAATCTTACAGTTTTTTATATTGTTAAATAATAAATTACTCCCATTTCATGTTTAATGTTAGAAGTTAGAGTGATGGTGTTATCTTCCAACATATATAAAAATTGGTAATAGTTTTATGATCGAACAATATAAAACGTTATAGTTGACAAACATTTACAACATGAAAAATGTTGATAGATAATTCAGGAATGCTTGTAACAGGAAAAATACCGTAAGTGAAAGATGACATTGCACCAATATGTTGTAGCCAGTGTAAAACATCATGTACATTGGTACTCACTGTTGTTTCCGACCTCTCCAAGGTGGCCGGACGAGCATGTTCACTCATTTGTTATCACAGGATGTAATGCTAAGATGGATGAGAAACAAATTATAACGAGTACTTGTTACATACTGATACCAATAAAATAAATGCTTTTAACGTTGAAGCCTATTTGTGAAAATTAATAGCAATCTTAGCCAACGTTTTAAACAAAATAGTTTCCAGTGATACAAACTTCTGAGGCACAATCTCTGACGCCGGAATCTCGTGCATTTAACTGCGGCGCAAGAGATCACGCGTAACGGAGTAGTCATTCTGGACAAATATTTACTCATAAAGTTGGCAAATACCATTATCTAGGATTGTCATTGAGTATTTTATCCATATTGGCTTCGAAAAAACCGTAGAAATCAATTGATATTTTCAGCGTTTATTTATCTACCGCGTAGGTGTTTTGCGACATGAGCAGAGTGCGCCTTGGTGGAGGCCGGAGCAACGGCAGAGATATATATATAAGGCTTGTAACTGTGTAAGTGAATGTAAGGACATTGTAGTTTGTGTAAGGCTGGTATGCTGGGCAACACCTCGCTCAATGAACGCAGTTGTCACGTCAGACTTACAGTCTGTCACATTACAGCAGCTGTATCTAGCTCACACTCGTGGCAGCTTGCCTAGTTGACGTGGTACACTGCCCAACCAGTCTGCTCCGTGTCTGTCCAGGTTATATGTTCTCTTCATGGTGCACGGCCGTCTGTCATTAGTATACAGGGTGTTCAGAAACACCACGCGAATATTCTGCTGAATTGTTAGTAGCAGTATGTTGTGTGCGACTCGCACAATGTGGCAACGCTGCACGCAGAAAGTAATTGTAACATCACGTCTGGACTGTTCGGGATTAAAACCTGCACCCGTAATACGCAGGCCAGAACAGTAGTAGTAAACTATCTGTGGAGCGCAAGAGGGGACTAAGTACAGTACTATGTTGCCGCATTGTGCTCGTACAGTGTCATCGTACGGCATTTTGCTACTAACATCATCTTCTCAGATGTAGCTAGTGTGCTATTGTGAGTCGTGTTGGCTAACTACACCTGTTTACATTGTGAGATAGGAAATTATTCCCATATTAGGCCTATATAACATTTTGTTATCTTTCAACAAATGTCAGAAATATGAAAAGCATGCACTATCTAAATATATAAAAGTGTGTAGCAGATTAACATGTAGAACATGAAATATCAACACAGTTGAGACGCCTTCATGAATGCAGGGAGCGGGGGAAATACTGTAAAACACAGATAACTATCAAACAAGACGAGAGGGTTAATCTAACTTTTACCGAATGTTAGACGATATATTTTACACAAAAAGAACTTGGCCGTTGAAACTAGACCGTATTGAGCCTTGTAAGATTACTCTTCGCAACAATTGCCCGATTATAAAAGTTTTTTTTCTCCCTGTTACTGTTATCCAAGTTTACGATTAACTTGACTAGCTGGCGATGACATTGCAATTAAGAAAAAGCAGACAAATTATAGTGAAGTTGCGGGCCGTAAGCGTGTCGTTTTGACCCGTGCCGTTTATTTCTGTGATCAATTAACGCACAATAGTGTTAAATGTACGGGAAATAAAACTGTGCCAGTAATAACTGAACCATTTGTGAGTTGTACACTTCTTACTTATAATGGGTTTTATACAAATGTTCTGGTAGCTCAGTTGATGTAGTGTTGGCCTTTTAGCAATTTTATTGGGGTTCAGAACCAAGTTGATGTAAAAAAATAGTTTTTGTTATTGCACCACACACACTATACATAGGGCCTGGTAGTTTTCGCGAAAATATTTCTGCCCCACTTTGTTTCAGTGCCTTACGTGCACACCTGCATCTCGGCTTTGTGGTCAGTGATTGGATGCCGTAACACCCAGCGTGTGGAGGTTAAACCAGCAAATCACAGACGTGTTGTGGGGCAGTTATCCGTATACTGATTGGCACAGTTAAATGAATAACAACTCTGCACACAAAACACTCTGCCAATAGTCATGAAGTTGAACTGCAGGTGTGCACGTAAGACACTGAAACAAAGTGGGGCAGAAATATTTTCGTGGAAACTACCGGGTCCTAACTACACAAAACATGTAGTAATACATTCCTATTACATTACTTGCGATGTGAATAATCAGTTTTGTTCAACGTTATCATTCTGTTCTCTTAAATTTGCAACACTCGTTTAAGAAAACCACTTGTATGGAATAAATTTTATATGTAATTACTGTTCAGTGTTCTTACATAAGGAAATAATTGCTCAGAGAACTGCAAATACTTTTGTAAAATGTGCTACCTGCTGAGATAATACGCAGATAATAAACAATGGTTTTAATGTTTTATCTGCACACACACGCACTCACACGCACGCACAAAACAAAACATTTCAGACTATGTCGTGATGGTAGGCTGCTTTTAAAACAGTAGACATGCAATGAATACTGCAATCAATCCGTCAATATTTTTCATGAAAGGAAATATTATTTATTACTGCTGTGTCAGAAAATGTAGTGTTAATAACTGGATGCAAACGAAATTATGACACGAGGTTTTACTGTTCTATTAACAAAAGCAATATGACGGAAAATCCGCACGCTTTGTTAATGCCTTGTACGCAAAGTTTGATGTCTGTGTCTGTGGCTCTGTAGTTCCCAGACGAGTGGACCAATTACGATGATGTCTGTGGCTCCGTAGTTCCCAGACGAGTGGACCAATTACGATGGTGTCTGTGTCTGTGGCTCCGTAGTTCCCAGACGAGTGGACCAATTACGATGGTGTCTGTGGCTCCGTAGTTCCCAGACGAGTGAACCAATTACGATGATGTTTGTGTCTGTGGCTCCGTAGTTCCTAGACGAGTGGACCAATTACGATGATGTCTGTGTCTGTGGCTCCGTAGTTCCCAGACGAGTGGACCAATTACGATGGTGTCTGTGGCTCCGTAGTTCCCAGACGAGTGGACCAATTACGATGATGTTTGTGTCTGTGGCTCTGTAGTTCCCAGACGAGTGGACCAATTACGATGTCTGTGTCTGTGGCTCCGGCTCCGTAGTTCCCAGACGAGTGGACCTATTACGATGATGTCTGTGGCTCCGTAGTTCCCAGATGAGTGGACCAATTACGATGATGTCTGTGTCTGTGGCTCCGTAGTTCCCAGACGAGTGGACCTATTACGATTATGTCTGTGGCTCCGTAGTTCCCAGACGAGTGGACCAATTACGATGCATTTTTTAAAGGAATGCAAGTTTCATCAGGATGATTCTTAGCTAAATTTAATGAAAATATGTTTTTTTTGTTATGTTGTGCGCATTTAATATGAATTAAATTGTTTTATTTAGCATCTGCAATAATCATAGAAGTGCTAACGTTTAGAAAACAAGTTAAATGTAGGCCCTAAATAAAAAATTAAAAAACCGTCGAGTGATGATGCTTCCATTAAGTAAACAATGTGGGTAGTTTTAGTTATAAACTTGAAACCGAATAAAGTAACTGCAATAAAACTTACGTATCTGGTGTGTGTAAATATGCGAGAGTTGTAGGTGACAGTCCCAGGTCTTAAATTGCATTTATAGTACATTTTAGGATTGATAGCGTCATTATGTGGATTTCAGTTTGTTTAAATAGTAATGTGCTGTAGTGAATGTTGGTGTAAGCCCAGCATTGAAGTTCTGTGCAAATTACATATGTAACGAAAAATCGCGTCTTAGGTATTACAATGTGCAGTATGTTAAAATAGACTTTGCATTGATTTTGCGAAAATTCCTTTTCTCGCGTAATTGCGTGAAATCACGTCATCGTTTTTTCCGAGCCGAATAACAAACACACTGTTGGGACGCCTGAACTGCGTCTTCTCGGCGTCCAGAAAGTTACATTCTGGCTGCGAATATGTGTGTTGCAATCTGAACTGCCGAGCGCTGTACATGTTGTACTGCACGACCGCTGTGTCCCCTCCACATGCGGCGCATTGCCAAATACTTGTGTGTGAAGTAACAGACATGAGGCTGCCTACTTTCAGAATGTTCGACACGTGTCCTGTACCGCCGTAAGGGGCTGCAGTTCACCGGACATTTCACTTGTTTCAATTGCTTAATTTTTTTTACCGAGATTCTAGCAATCATAGTAATTGTATGATGACGTGTCAGTCCAAATTTCCATAAAACTTTGTTATACTACAGTAGGAAGGAAAGCCAACTAACTTAACGAAACTAAATAATTGGCCTTGAAGAGCAGTGTCCGCGGGGCTATGTCAAGATGTATATAAAACTGCATTGTTTTTATTTACGTAAAATTCACTACTTTTTGTTTCGAATGTGATCTGTGGAGGAGCCTTCCATAAATAACGCCGAGTAAATTACAGACGTAAATGAAACGCCAGGTTTTACTAGAGACGAAGTAAGGTAAGCCACAAGGATGACACTGGTGCGTGAGTCAAGAATAACATAGCCTTTATGCGCACTTGAGCGGTGACAGTGTAATTATTGTAAACAATATGGCGTTATGCCAATCGAATGCGTTTCTGTTTAATGGAACACGTTGACGTTGATGTTTTTCCTTATAAAGCAGTTTGAAAAAAAAAAACAGGTCCCCTGAAAGACGTTCTAGAAGGCGTGCTGAAGTTTTGAAAAACGTTGGAAGTATAATTTGAAGTGAGTTTTCTGTTGATACGTAAAACTAAAGTTAATGTGGACAAGTGCGGCAGTTTCTGGTAAACCAAGGGACCTATTTCACAACCAGGCTTTACAACTTTGCACTGTTGTTTTTGTTCCACCAAAACTGAAATTCACAAAGCAAAACTTGAAAAGTGCAAATTGAAAAGTGTAGCGACTATTCATGTTTAAATGGTTTTTAATATTAGATTTGAGATGGTTTACAGTTACTATGTTTAAAATTGACACGGACGATTTACAAATCGAGAATAAATTTTGATATATGCAATGATTATAATTTTAAAGACCGTTTTATGGTAATTGCATAAGTAGACCTTGTTTCGAGTACAATCGGATTAGAAATAGGAGTAAATCCGAATAGAAATTAAAATTAGTTTTGAAAAAAAACTGCTTCTTATTGGAAGTAATGCAGTTCTGAAGACAACAGCATAATTCCTGAGTTAGGCTGTGAAGTTATTTTTTAACTGTTCTTGCAGTGAGGACGAGTTGCAAACTAAACTGTGAAGTCTTACAGTGATTGGTAGTGACATAATTTATTGTATTGTGTACAGGTTATTCATACTACAATCTAGGTGAATTTTTTTGCGGTAGGCGACATCAATCGCTACTTGACACTTCCATAGCTGTCTGGAAAATGTCCCAGCCCCGGCAACCTAAATTGATCGTGCTTTCAGAAGAAAAAAAAGACGTCAGTCCGTTCCTTGTAGTGTTTCTGTGCGATTGTACTTGACAAACCAAATATACCGTTTTTTTTTTAACTTCCAATACAGCTAATTTGTTAATGCACAGTGCATACTGCTAATTTTAATGCACAATTTCTCACACGCATGCACTCTTATAACATATAAACTTGAAAACAGCAGTGCACGCATTGAGGGTACAATAAAGCAAATATTTCGCAGACTTGCTGGAGAAAGGGTGAAGGGGTTACAATGTTTGCATTTTTCAGTTTTGTGCAGAGTGAAATGTTTCACCCATCATTGTTTATGCTGTGTAAGCAATTCTGTCAAATAGTATTCCTTGCTTAATATTTGGGTGTGTATATATATATATATATCAAATAACAATTCTTTCCCGAAGCATTTGCGACGTCGAAATGTGCCTCTGATTCCAGTGTCGGAAATTATGTTGTTTGGAATTATTTTCTTTGAAAAATATACGTTCTAAATTATGACAACTACTTGCCTATGATTGCATTTTTTTGTTTGTTTTCAAACTAGGTTAAGTAAAACTTGTAGTTCAATATTTGTGCGTTCTGACCGTCACTTAAAATATCACACTCATATCTATGATGTTAGAATACCCGTTGCTATCGCACATGCTTGCATTACGTGTTTTATCTTTTGTATGATATTGCACCTAAGAGAGGAAGCTTATGTAACCTCAAGTCTGCTATTGTACGTCACAATGATGTGCATTTTTCTCCTGTGGGTTAATTTACAATTATAGTGCTTGGCAACTATATTCCTTGAATTAGGTGAGTTGTGCACTTGCGAATGGAAATATAGTGCAGTCTGCATTAAGGCAAAATATACCATGTCTTTATTCATATAAGGTAGCTGTACCGAATATGGACCACTAGTCGCCATTGTGTGGTAATGCCGAGATATATGTGGGATCTATATACACCAGTCTCAAGTATGAACATACACCTTCCGTAAATATCTGTATTACATCATCCATGTGTTATGTTAGTAACACAATTAATGCCTTAAGCACACATGATTTGTGAACCGTAAGCGAGCCATATTCGGTACAGGTACCTTACGTAGCAGTTTCTACCTTCATTCCGGCAGTTCAGTTTGATGCGTACTGGAGTAACTTTTGAATCTTAGTGTGGCTGCAAACATTCACGTGTTCAAAATTTCGGCGCTAGAAATACGTCAACTCGGCAGATTATATTCTCGTAAAGTTGGCAGTATCTGTTTACTGAGATGGCCAATATATAACGCGTTGTCTTCGAGAAACCCGCCTTTGCAATTGATACACTTTGTAATAATTTATGTTTCTCGTCGACTTTTACGAGAGGTTACCTGCTACAGCTCGTGTTACTGCCGTGTTGCAATGTTTATGACAGCAGATAACCTTGGCCGTCCTCGACTCTTGTGAAGGTCAAGTGTGCTTGCATGCGTGCGTGCTCCTCTGTCGGTCTCACAGTTGCCAATTTGGTGAGTTTGTCACCAGATTTGGTGATTTCAAACTTCATATTACAGTTGGTTATAGTGGTGTGCATAAAACCATAAAGTGCAAATTTTGACGTTTACGACTCATTACGCAAAAACTATGAGAGATCGCAAATTTCCTAAGGGGAATATTTAGTCACAATGTATGTCTAAAATAAGAAAAAAAATTGTGGTAGAAATATAAAAATAAAATAAGACGTTGAAAATTGAGGTGAACCGCGAGTGTTAACAGCGCACACGTTGTTTTGTAAGAAACAAACTTAGAACAATAGCATTGTGACAGTGTGGACGTGTAATACGCTCGTTTCAGCCACAATTACGTACTGAATACAAGTACATCCAGTCATACGCAGTGGTGCGCTCATGCGCAATGCACAGTTTCCGACACCGCGCATGCCAAGTATTCTAGTAGTGTTGCCAACACGCATTGAAGAATTCTTGTTTTTTACTGTAGATCACCGTCGGTTGTTTCAGAACCTGGTAAAAGATCAGTTATGTGGCAATTACACGCGTGTCTCGTATGCGAAATAGTTTTCAGGGAACTCTGTAGTTATACTCTGTGAATGTCTCGTTTATGTACCAAAACTTGTTAGTAAAGAGTGATAGTGTGTACGCAAGACCGAAGTTTCGCTACAAATGCTGTTATTAAACCCCAGTTGACGTGTATGAAGAGAATTAAGTAAGGAATATGGTGTAGATAATTGAAGCGTAGTGTGATCACAGCTTCAGGAAGTGTAGGGAAGGGTTCCTAGCCTGTCTCCGTTGCTTCAATCACCAGACATATATGTGGATATTGTTTCACTACTAGGGACATATTGATTGTCCATCAGCACTGTTCTAGCAATCACAATAGTATGTTCATCAGAAATGCACTATCGCCACTAATTACACTAGTAGCTTGGGTTACAAACGGAACGTCGGTAGTACATGTTTTTAATCCATACTGTATCCAGCTAAAATGTACTGCATGTTTCTATGGATCTCATGTTAACGTGTCCGCCACCATTTAACCCATGTTCCACCATCCAAGTAACCTTCGTCCTGCTCACATCAGTTGAAGGGGCCTCCCTATATGCGGTAAGAATGCCGCTAACCGACGTACGTATGTAATATATTATCGCTTCTCCGCGCAAGCCACTCAGCTGGCGTGCAGTGCTTCACTATTATCTTTTTACTACGGCACTTACAGCGGTGAGATTATTTTATTTGTGGCCAGTATAGTTAAAAGTCTAACCCTTGTTTCTATAGTTTTTCGAATCCGGTTGTTATTTCAACAGATACGGCAGAATGGAAAACCCAATTTTTGGACATTTTGAGGAGCCCGAAAATGTTTTTAATAAACGTGCGGAATTTTCGAAACTATAGTGACACAGTTTGAAGGATGTGTTCTTTCCAACAACGGCAACTTGTAGTCGGCTTCAAGGTTGTGCTTGTGTGCAATCAGGCAACAGCGCACTCATTCCAGCTGGTCGTAAATACTTACAGCAAGGGAAGGAAATCTAATAACGAGGCGTATTTTCGCGATTTAATTGGTAACAAACTGGTCACCAGCGTTCGCAACGAAATGTTTGCCGAGGGAAATTGCTTTTCCTGTATCAACGTGTACCTGTGCCTTGAGTGCGAACTCGTCCGGGACGTTGCGATATATGCCTAGTACTAAGGAAACACGTACTGCAAATAGCGAGTACAGACTCTTTTACGAGTGTGTTTCGTTATGTTTATGCCGGAGGGGAGGGGGGCGAAGTTCGTTCACGTTATTGAAGAAATCTAACGAGCACACTGTTGGTTGATAATGGGTGGAAAACATTTAATTTCTCGTTATGACTGATGTCATTATTACAACTATTCTTGAGCTCGTGGAGAATTCTGTGATAATAAAGAACATTACGCATTAGCACGTCTTCTGATTTTCCGCAAAACAAAATGTAGTGTTGCCGATAGTTTCATAGTAGTGTTTTTGTGCCAACTTTTATTCCATGTATTGGTATTGTAATGTACAATAGGCGAATTTAAATATAGGCCTAATAGTTGCCGTTATGCTTGTAGAAAGTAAAGGCAGTGTTGTTCCTAGTATGTGGCTGTCGGAAACATAGATCCTGTGCCACATGTTGTCAACAACAGCGTAATTTTAGTTCGGCTGCCAGCCACTGGCGTCGTTCCATATCGATTTCTTCTAGAGCCTCCATAACCGAAATGAATAATTTTACGCACAGATGCTGTGTTAGCTAAATGTGTGGAATTTCAAGTGAACTGTGGAATTTTGCGTGGAATGAATACCTGTGTGGAATGCTCCATTTGAAAATAAAAAAAACTGTTTTTTATGTAACTTTGAGTTATTCATGTATTAACGTTTATAAGAACATTTCAGAATTATGCCTGAAACCTAAAGGCTAACAAGGTTTTTTTCTTAGCCGTTCACTTTCCCTGAATATTCGAGTGAACTGGCTTTGTCAATTTGCCAGCATGGCATATATGCAAAACTAGGACGTATTAATTTTTCGTTGAGTTTTTCGCTGTTTGTGCGTGTGTGTGTAATTTGGTTGCAATGTCTGTGGATCTTAAGATGGTTCATCTGGCAACACTGCTCTTAGGGTTAATAAGTAAATGCGCTAAGCTATGCACGCAGTAATATTATTTTTTGTTATTTTGACTTAAAGAACGTAATTGTTATGTAGGAATCTAATAACATTAATTTTTAAAGTAAATATTTGCTGCCAACATTGATATCGCCAGCCATTTCCTCGTGAAGGATACAGCGATGTTCACTGTATGCGACGAGCATACGTACTTAACATATGCGTTCTCTACCATTTCAACGTCATGAAACTACGACAATTCTGGTGCGGTAACGAAATATGAGGCTTTCATACTCGGCCCAGTTCCGAATGCGGTGAACCACGGAGAAAATCGCTTCTGTAGGACACGACAATTGCGGTGTGTAAAGTTCGTACTCGGGTCGCTGGTTGGATGAGAAGTTCATAATTTGTGCATGCGCTGCGTTATAATGTCCAGCTATGCTGCGTTAATTCTGATGTTTTAATCCTAATGTCAAATATTGGATACAAGTTATCTTACTACATTACTACACGTGAATAACCTTTAAATACGTTGTGAGTGCAAATTATAATTCTGAAAACCAAAGAAACGTGTTTTTAAATGTATTATGAAGATGATGCCAAAACACAACTTGACTGTCTTTCAACTAGTGACCTGATATTGGCAGCAGTGAAGAACCCACTTCGGCTTTCGACTGTTGCCAGCCTAGGAGAGTTGCTCGAATGAACATTCATTTATCTACGACATTCTACAAGTGGAATATGTAATGTATGGCAAGTTTCAGTTCTAAATGACCTTTCAACACATGCAATATCAACATATGGTTGTCAGATGACGAACTTCAGAGAATGTAAATCACAAACCGGTGAAATTTCCCTAAACGTAAGTTTTGCAAACGTGTACGTATATTGTATATGTATAAACCATGCAATGTTTTCATTAAGTATCTTATGAGCATAAAAAATTAAAACTATATTACATTTTAATTATTGAAAATCAACTTGAAACTTTCATGGCAGTTTTGCATGTGAGGATTTAGTAAAGACGGAAATGCTTTTAAATTGTTTGAGAATTATTTTTTCCCCAGATTTTTTTTGCACTTGCAATGAATCTGGCATATTCCTTACGCATCTCTTTGTAAGTCGAACATTAGAATTCATACTTAATTTATGTGGTTTTAAAACTCACGTAAGCCGTTGACTATGTTGAATGCCTATTAGGGAATGCAGTTAAGAGCTACAGACTACATACACAGAGGAAGGTAATAATGTCCTTACATGAGAGTGGATCCACTTGCGAGTGAAGTCTGTGTATAGTAGGAAGAGGCACGTGGTCACATGAGTGTCGTGGTGACATAGTCTTGATGTCTTGTGTGTGGGGTAGTTGCTGGGTGGCCACTGCAGGACAGGGCCGTAGGTTGCATAGACATTTCTCTGCTTAGCACGTAATTGTGGATGGCCCTTACTTCTTATAACGTCCGTAAGATCATACTAACATATGATACAGGACGTGTCCTATACATTTCAATGTAGCGGTTTAGAAACAAAAGTGAATCATGCATAAAGTATTTTACATCGACAGTTCAAGTAACTTTGAAACAAATCAAGTTGCAATGTTAAAGAATCACTTACGCCAGTATTACACTTAGAAATATAAAAGTAGTGTTGAATTGTCTTCGAATAACTTGCTATCTCTGATCAGGGGCAGAAATTGTAAGTATCGCGTGTTTAAATGTGTTTGAGTATGAAAACATCATGCCGTGTGAAAATATATTTCTGAATGGGCGTTACAATGTTTATAATTTTGTGGAAGCAGTTTATTCGTGAGTATTTAATCATTGGTGCAGTTAACATATGCAAACTTATAATATATGAAAATCAAATGGAGTTGTAAATGTCAACGTTAATTGACTGCGTCGGTGCCAGAAATGAGAGAAACAAAGCATGGCGTGTGCGTGTTGGTGTGAGGTGTGCGGCCTTGTCGTAAGGGGGAGGAGACAATCCTCCATTGTGAAGGTTGATGGTTACCATAGCAACGTGTATAATGTGAGTGTGGGTTGTCCAGCCATAACCTCATTTCTCAGAACACTTGCCGGAGCAGCTGATTGAACTTGGAAACAACTAGTGACCTCATATAATGTGGCTAATACATCAGTATTTTTCTCACATCTTACATAGGAAACGTACATGTTTGTCGTAGTTCGCGGGTTTGGTTGTGCGGAGGCGATGTTTATCTGCAGGGTAGTAGTAATGGCAGTCTTGGATCAATACCAGCCAGACATGCTGTAGAATGGGACTATACCTTAGCCGGGGGGGGGGGGGGTTGTTAACCGTCTTACCGCCTGTCTAGTAGCTACGTCTGTCTGCATGGGCTGCAACTATATATTCATTCACTTTAGTGGACTTCTGTAGCTTGCATCTTCCCCCCCCCCCCCCCCTACACAACCCTAAACTGGTCATGGAATCTTATAGTA
>PNEQ01034755.1:0-30974 GCA_003012365.1 Medauroidea extradentata | reverse complement strand
TTCGCCAATATGATCAGATCAGGTTGTAATCCGTGATACAAAACAAAATATTCCTAGCATAGATATAAAAGCTGTAGAAGTCATTAAAGTCTCAAAACCACAATACCTTATACATTCAATACATAGACAATTAAAACTTACATTCTTCCTGGCACGTGGTAACTATGGTCATAGAATAGTAAATACCTAGGTTAATTGATAAATAAATTGAAATTTATACGCATCTGTAACATTGGACAAAATGCTATGTTACAATGTGTTCCAATGAACGTCGTTTATGACTATTCTAGTACTTCAATCACCGTAGTACGCAGTCATATTTGGGAACAAATACAGAACAAATGTTGTTCTCGATATTACAGACTTTATATGTATATTAACAAAGGTCATAAGATCCTGCCGACAAATAGCGCCATACGTATTTACGAAACATCTTTACACGGGTCTCTTGTTACATTATCGGATAAAATTATTTTGTGGAAACTACAAAATATTTCGTGGCTATTTATCCTGCAAATTTATTTTGTGGTCACCACTAAAACATTTTGCTAACTCCACTAAAATATTGCGGCCATCACTAAATGATATTGTGGTGGTTACTAAAAATTAATATAGCATGGGAGCCTTCCCATAAAATTTTTCTTTCAGTGTTATGGGTGCAGTTTGCACGATGAATTAATTTCTCATTCACATTCCTTTCTAGTGGGAATTGTGACTGAAAGGGAGTTTTTATTACACGCAAAACATTTTTAAAGGCGTTCTCTGAGATATAAAAACCTTTCTGTCTGTTGCAGTTACGAGACGATGGTGGCTGTTCAGAGGTTAGGCAGGTAACCTCCCGACACTTAGATCAGGTTTATGGTCTCTGTGAAGCCGCCTCCGATGTTCAAACTGTACGACACGTGGTGTATGTTTCTGTTGTCCGGTAGCTTTATATGGCGTAACCTTTACATTACACACTTCCACTGCCGCTTCATACTTACCTGACATAAGCCACGAGTGTACTTAAGAGTGCGTGGTAGATAAATAATCGCTGAAAACATCAATTGATTCCTACGCTTTTACGAAGGCAATATGGATAAAATACTCAATGACAATCCTAGATAATGGTATTTGCCAACTTTAAGAGTAAATATTTATCCAGAATTACTAATTCGTTACGCGTGATCTCTTGCGCCGCAGTTAAATGCACGAGGTTCCGGCGTCAGAGATTGTGCCTCAGAAGTGCGTAACACTGGAAATAATTTTGATTAAAACGTTGGCTAAAACTATTGCCTAGGATTGCTATTGTTTAACTTTCGCAAATAGGCTTCACGAAACCTAGTTATAGATTCATTCTTTTAGCGTTGAATTATGCATCACGCCCTCTTAAGGCCATCACCTTTCATTTATTTCAAACAATTGCAAATACCGCAAATAATTTTTAACCAAATGCGTTGAAAATAATTTGAGACACTGTACAGTCATATGATAGACAAATTCGGCAGAACGTTTTAAAAATGTACCGTTTGTTAGTAAAAAATATATTGCTTAATTTTGGTTTATTTTGGCAATAAAATATGTGATATTCAGGGGCAAAAATCTAAAAATTCGGTTTGTTGTATTGCAACAGAAAAATTCAGACACAAACGATGAAATATAAGTATTAAAACTGTAGGAATGAATTTTTTCATATATGTATTAATTTACGTTAAAAAAATTTCGAAAGCTCTGCAAAACTACGAGCGAGGCCTTAATATATCTATGTAATGTGTTTACGAGACTTCTCCAGTCCGCTTTAACGCTAACTTATTGCTAGAGACGTGAATATTTCACTTTACTCGGAGAAAAGTTAGAACCCGTACTCTCGTGATCACCCTGTGTTGTTTTTGGCTCTGAGTGTTCGTATCTTTGTGCGCGCGCATAGCAGGATACTAGGTATCATTCAGCTGATCATACATCATTGGTAGAAAAGTCCGCCAGGCATGCCGCACAAACTGTCGGCCAACAACATAATCAGATGAGCGCACAGTAACTTGGAGTACAGCCTGTTGTCAGATAACAATTCGTTGTCGGTTAGAATTGCTTATACTATCTAAAGGAAATAATATTTGAACGTTTACTTTGTACGAGACTCAGGATATAGGACTAGGAAGATAATTTGCAATCGTTAACGAGCTGAAGTCATTACATACAACATAGGAAGGATTTAATATATTTTTTACTTTACCTGTATGGTCGTTGGTAAAACTGATATGAAATCTAGAAAGTTTTTTTGGTTAGCTGGAAATAAGTGTGTTTTGTTGATTGAAATTATAAAATCGTCTTTTTCTAACGATCACTGTTTTAGGAGCGTTATTAAGCCGTAAAATAGAACACGGAAACTGATGCTCAATAAAGAATATTTTTACTCACGTTAGAGTTGTAATTAACGTTATCACAAAACTGACTGAAACAACATCAGTGCTTAATCTACTGGAACCCGAACCTTGAACATATAAATATGTTGTACGTTTCAAAATGGCTTTCTTGCGGGTGCGAGTGAGCACCACCAACATAAAGTTAATGATCTTTCGTTACAGAGTCAGGTAGAAAAATATATTTTACCTAATCCTTAATATTTTACATCCCGTATATGTATTTTGTATTTTATATTACATACAGCATAAAACTTCTAGATTTTTTTAAATTTCTTTTACTTAACTCTTTTGTAAGAATGAAATGTCTTTTCTGGGAAATCCGTCACGGTTATTTTGATTTTAACGTGATTTTATGGACGTTTTACGATACCAAGAATTCTTACTAATAATAACCGCTATTAATTAATTAGCGTTTTATATATTCGAGTGAATAATTTGGCCACAGAATTTTCATATCCTCTTTATATACGTAGAGCTATTTTGCTTGTTGTAATATAAAGTTAAAGTTTAAAAATATCATATTTAGTGATAATTTATTAGAAGTCACAGAATTAGGCCAAAATTTAATAACTTTTAACTCACTTATGCGGAGTTATTAAAAACGTTGATACCAACTGGTGTATGGATACCTGTTACGAGACTCTCAAAAAGGCCGGTGCATTTTGTGGAGGAGTACACTATACAAGTGGCCTAAAAATATAAAGAGTTGACCATGCATTTAAAACTCAACCAATCGACAACCTACGTTGTTTACAATAAACTCTACCGAAAGGTCACATACCAATATTTTTGATGGCCAAACAGCTACATACACGAGCAAAAAATATGCTCTTCAGGAATGAAATATCGCTGACGTTATAAAAAGTCCGTATTGCATTCACCAGCAGTTTTACACGCACAAGGAAAATTACCGCAGTTTTTATTGGCCTCACTGTCGAAAAAAATAACTGTGTTTGAGTTTGTTCCTTTTACCGTTTTCATTAACAGTGAACCCCCTGTCGCAGTTGCAAAATTGGGCTCAACATACATCTGCTAAAATAAATATTATACAAGGATCAATATTAAGTATATTTCCAACTAACCAGAAAATAACATTAAATACAATCATACGAATAAAGAATCACCACAAAAACAAAGAACATAACGTTTAGCAAATTAACTTGGAATGTCCAAAATTTTCAAAGGTTAATTTCGTAATACCTGAATACATAATTCCAAATTTCATATTAGTTGAATATTCAATTCTAACTTTTTAACACAACCGACTGCAAACTATTCTTACTAAACTCTGTACGAATGAACATTCAAACAACATCTCAAGTTAAAGAAAAATTTTAAACTGACAATATAAAGGTTGCACCAAAGTGCTTTACCAATTTATACATATTTACAGTACAGTTATTGAAAAAAAATATTTATAATGAGCTCACAAAATTTATGACCTGTGTAAATACGTCAGACGTGTCTGACATATAACTTGACGTACGCCATAAAACCTTGAAATAACTCCAATAACGAGTGAAATATAGTCGAATTACTGAGAATATTGAATAATTATAAGTCACATTCACGGCTACAACCTGATCATTTCAAGTCACTAATCAGGGAATTCCAATTAGCAATGACTGAATGCTAAATATAAAAAAGCGCCACGCAACACACCGCATTAAGTTCAAAGGTCATCACGGTACATGATACCAAAACACGTTACTGATAATACACATTACTGATAATACACTTTAAACCAAATGAATGAAAATAGCAAAACTACCCCTAATATGTTTTAAACCCAGAAAGATTTTTCACTAGACGGCATCCAAAAAATTAATTTTAGAAAAGAGAAATGACTAGAATCAAACCTTCATGACGACAGTCGCCATGCACGTCATAAGGGAACAAGTTCCCCCATCTACATACAAAGTTAACGGAGCTGGAAGAGACTTACAGCTTCTATCAAAAGTATGACACCATTATATTAAAGTAACATGTCGTTTTTGCCCTATAATTAATCCTACGGGACCTGATTATTAATTAATGACACATGGATAACTGTTTCACGCTATGTTCAGAGCTTAATTTGTAAAAAAAAAAAACTAATAAAAATACAAATAGGACAGTTTGTTTGATAGTCATCCTTTTTCGTTTTTTAAAAGAACATAATTTTTTTAACTTTAATGTATTTCCAGAGAATTAAAGAAACAAAACAACTGACTATATTTAGGGTCCGGTAGTTTTCACGAAAAGATTTTGCCCCACTTTGTTTCAGTTTACGTGCACACCTGCAGCTCAACGTCATGATTATTGGCAGAGTGTTTTTTATTCGTTTGACTGTGCCAATCAATACATGGATAACTGTGATACATCACATCTTTGATTTGCGGATTTAACCTCCAGACGTTGTATGTTACGGCATCCAATCACTGACCACAAAGCAGAGATGCAGGTGCACACGTAAGGCACTGAAACAAAGTGCTGCAAACATATTTTCGCGAATACTACCGGGCCCTAACTATGTTTATCCTAATTTTTGGGCAGAAACATAAAACCCTAAGGAATAATTATAACCATACAATAACTCTCTAGTTTTATTCCTAAAAAAAATAATGTGTCATTTATCACGTTAAAAAATAATCATAAGAGATGTCACAAAACTGGGCAAGAGGACAATCTTTGGAAGTGACTTATACTGTCGCACCGAGCGAGATACCGGAGCCAGAGTGGTTTCACGTTGTATGTACAGTACAAACAACGACAGTTAAAGGTTTTTCAGAATTTTTTACAGTATGACACACTCGTGTACCGTAATATCCTGCACCCGTACCGAAATTACCAAATTACGTCTATATAAATAGTTTACCAAAATACATCATAACAACTACTGAAAGCTGTTCAATTGCCAAAATGTCTATATCAGAAGGAAACGTAGTTAAATCACCGTATGAACTGAAAAGAAAATTTGAAAATAGTTTTTAACATTATTACACATTTTGTAACTTCAAAAATTGTACAATTCAAAATGTATAAAATTAATCATACTGGTGTAACCCGGCGCAATTATTTCTTGTAGTTACAAATGCACAATAAAATTTCACTGGTATCAGATAGTTCGTCTTTAATCATGTTTTAATAGTTTTGTTCTGATTTTCCTTACATAAATATGGAATTGATATACATTTAAAAAACATAACAAATTCCAACAAAATAATATTTTCTGTACTGGTTTCTCTAAAAATCATTTTAAGCTGCGTATTAACGTTGCAATACTGACAGTTCCGAAATTAGGAAAACATAAGATCTGAAATTTTGCGTACACTTACTAGTTATTTAAAACATTATATTTCGGGTTTTTACACTTTTATCGCCTATTACTTGAAAAACAATCACCAAAATATATAACAAGCCAAAACTATAGAATGACGGTTTTAACAACTTGAACGACCGTAACCTTTTCAGACACGAATTATTGCAAGTTTTTTGCTGTGTCTATCACATTTTATGACTGCCGCTGTACTTGCATCACGAGGGGGAGGGGGGGTAACCTATACCTCAGAACTAATTATGTACGTACTTTGTACTTCATGTTATCGGCTGTCCACTAACTAAGTACAACTCGTAACAACAGACCTTTCTTTATATATTTGTTGATAATATATACTTACATAATACATTCCAGACCATAAGTTTTCTTTTGGTTCAACGTGTTGTTTTTAATTGGAGATCGTGAATACAAGGGTTAGCACCAGGCACATAGTTGTTAGTAGTTTTGGGCTGAAACCCTAGCAGCACACGACTTAACCCTGGCAGGACGAGTACAGTACGTCTACAAAAGACTTCCCCTCCTCAGCTACCTGGACGGTTTTACGGGGCAGTAACTTGACGAGCACCAGGCTGTGTTGACGAGCGCTGATGGTCTTAGCGTGTCGCTTTATTAGACATCCTCGTCGTCAGACACATTACCAAGAGCACTTCACCTTATTGACGGGAGTTGGTGCGAAGCCAGTAGGGACTTACATCGTCCAGTCTTGTGCTCGTTACGTGTCAGTAATCTACTCGAGTGCCATCAAGATTAGCACCACGAGTTTCAATATAAGTTCTTTAGATAGGTGTTTAGTGAGGAAACTACACAGCTCGTTAGGCTCCAATGTTGTGTTTACGTGTCCGATATTTCATAATTGTTTCTGATTACCGAGCCTAAAGAGGACTATGTTATATCTATATTGAACGTTAATTATCCATCTATAAAAAGTCTAACAATCACAAAAATTCACAACACACAACAGTAATTTGAAAATTATTTAGACAGCAAATATTTTGGCGGTTGTTTGCTCTCTCTCTCTCTCTCTCTCTCTCCCCTTCTGTCTAGAATATAACCAAAGCGGTATTCAATGAACAGCTGCGTTCTTCGCTGAGGCAACTCATTTAACAAAGGCCAGGTTTAGAAAAAGTGAAAAGTATAAATAATATCTTTGACGTCATAACAGTCTCTAAAACTGTGTTAGACGTTATTTACTTCGCTGGTTTCAAATGTATACAGAGAATAAAAAACGTTCTCTATCATCACAGCAAAGTTTTAATTTGTCCAGTCTACAATGACGATTTTCCCATAAACGTCTGTCAATGCAACATAGAATCTGTGCTACATAGAGAGCTACAACTACAGAGAAATCAAATGAAGCCGTAACTATGATAGAGCTCTTATTATGTAACTCTTGTTTGCAGCGTTGCCATATATCTACCGCTGTCTTGCACTAAGAAAGATAATGGTACAACACTTACAAATTCTTTTTTCAATTTTCAAAAGAAATTTGTGGTACCTAAATTAGTTTAACACACAATAGATAGGTCGTCGCTTTGAAAATAAAATTCAGAAGTTATAGCCAATTGAGGATTTTGTGCGTAGAGCTTATGGAACGTGTGATGAGTTAGTAAGAGATGACGTCAGTCGGGATAATGTTTACATGCCTGGAACGTGAAAAACAAACCTGCAAGCATGTTATCATCTTGAAACTGAAGAACGTTTGTGGCCAATTCTTTTCCCAAAATTATATGTATGTTAAAAACGAATTACAGTTTGTTGAAGATCTGTTATAAATTACATAAAATGTTTCATAATATAACGTTTATAATAAAATCATCATAATTAATTAACATATATTTATAACAATTTTAAGCCGTTATTTTCTAAGTATTCTCACGTTCACTTGTGACATTTTTAAAAATAGGATAGTCACGGTTAGAACCCTACAAGCCAAGAGTCGGCTCAAGTATATACAAACATCTTATCTGAGAAATGGTAGCTGACCAAAGCAAGTGCTCTGTCGTTATGTAATTGGTTGGCTGTGACATAGCGTTTTGTAATCTCGTATCTTAGTATTTGTTCCTCACATCGTTTAAGAAGAAATCATCAGCACGTGTAGGAGAAGAATTTATAATTGTGTATCTCCTCAAACGTAACAATAATGCTTCAGTTAAGGGGGCCGCCTGGGGGAAAGCATTATTTGTGTTCACAACCTAGAAGTGTGGAAGCGATAAGGACGACATAACACGCACATCACATCCCGCCCTGACCTCTAGGTGCAAGTCACTGAACTGCAGTGCAATATTATCACAGACAACTCGCTTCTACGAGATGTGAAGACATTAATATCTCTGTCATTTTATTACTTAATCTGAAGGTCGCTCTGCACTCGAAAACTTCCTTTTTTTTATGATTTTACCAAACACCAACTCTTACACATTACATTTACAGTAATTCCCCACAAATAAAATATTTAAGGTACCGTTGTTGTCGTACAAGTGAATGTAACAGTAGTTATCTGGCAATACTTATTCTTACACAAAGTAAAATCATTGGAACGACACCATTGAAATAAATTTTCTGAAAGTAAACCTATGAAGCTACATAATGACATCGTTGTAATTACGCGCCAACATTACTTTATAAAAATACGCGTGCTAAAAAATATACAAAAATTTTGATTTATTCAAGAAATGTTTTAATACAAGCAATTTTAGGTGAAATTTCAAAGGTTACATTCTGTAGCTTAATACAGACATTTTCACTCTAATTAATTAATTCGTATCATTTGGATGGTTTTTACTTTGGGTAAGTAACGAATATAGTCAAATCGCTCATTTGACATTCGTTTGTACGAAAACTGTCAAACAGAAAAATATAGTATTTGTGGGAAAATGCTATTATTGTAATGTGTAAGAGCTGGGCAGTGTTTGGTACAATTATAATATTCTCTGAGCCAATAATGGAAATGTAAACCTATATCACTTAAACAGCAAGCAGCTAACGAACATTTAATGTCTGTTTCAGTTCACAAAATTTCTTACAGGCTAGCTTACATGTCAGTGAACGCGAAAATTTTTCCGATTTCTATTAATAAATATAGAACCTCGGGGACACAAACATACCCTATAAAAAAAACCATTCCCCCCAATAAATTACTCTCTCAACATATGACATATTTTGTAGAATATGTTGGTATTTCTGTATATAACAGTACATAGGTTTTGCTATTCTGGTTCTGAGTGAACTTATTTGTGGCCTCGAGAATGTTCTAGGCGGCAGCGTAATGTTTCCATGCCAGTGTTTGCAGAGTTGCTCAAACATGATGGGTCCTACGTCGTGTGTGTCCTAATATTTACTCGGCTCTTAACACTCTGGCAAATGAAAACAAGTTACATTTTCCGTCACTTAGGGGGAGAGGGTAGATCAACCACCCATTATTCATTTCAGTAAAGAATGATATTCCGGGGTGAGGAGAATGTAATTATTTTAATTGTGAAATATTTGTTTCGTGGAACAATTCGTCCATTCTTTCTTGCTACTGTTTACACGAAACCGTCTCAGTTGAAGCTCACATTGCATAGTTAGTTTCATAAAATATGACGTCATAATTTTAGCTTATGCAAGGCCAACACTAATTATTTAAGGTGAAATGCGTTACTGCTATTTACTGTGATGCGTCAAAGCAACGAGCTGGTGAAGTTCAGAGGCAGAGGTTAGCCGACGTTGAGGTCTTCGTAAACTACATTTACTTAGCATTTGACAAATTCACTCCTTCCATAGAAAAGCGAACTAATGTCATGGCTACCAGGAAATAACCAAATAAGTTATATTCAATAACTACACTTGAAAATAAAATGAAATTGTTACCTTTAATTGAAATTAATTAATGATTTAATTAATCCTGACACCTACGTGCCAAATTATAGTTTTTTCACTAAAACAATGATTGTCGACAATGATTATTGTAAATTTATTAAGGAATCATACATGTAAATTTTATTTAGGTATTTATTGTGTACACTCATTTTCACGTTTGTCACCATGCAAGCGTATTATTTGTATGCAAACATGATGAAAAATATTTTCAAGAGATTGTTTACTTAAAATACGCATATAATATTAAAAACGGTGTCTTTAATCACTCATATACACACACACACACACACACACACACATATATATATATATATATATATATATATATATAGCGAGTGATAAAGAAAAGAAATACAATTCCCAGCTTAAACACGATAACTTTCAATAATTGAATTACGCTTGTCTTCATTACTGTTACAGGACACCGATGATTACAAACTCGGAGTGTTAAATAATCAGTATCAGCAGGCCATAACTGTACTCTTACTTTTTAAATATTGTATTAACACCAGAGGAGAGGAATGTATCGACGGTGAAATGATTTCTGCGAACATTTATTCTCTTTTATTTAAGTTTCTTCGAATTATGTGGAAGCCTAATGACCAATTCTTTCCCGGAAACCTAGCTAATGATCACTAAACGAAAAATTATTTTGTTCGAAAGTTGAGGAAATGTGATAAATATAGTCTAACTGTGCAAGTATTTAAAGTAAAGTTGCGAGCAATGAAATGAGTGCAGTCACAAATAATGTTATCCCATGTAAAGGGCAAGAAGGAGAGTACAATAATGTTAAGAGCACTGGTGTATGGGATGCAGTAACAGTTGAACTGCACAGTATGTCCAGTAGACTGTGACAACCTGTATGTAGACGTCACTTGTTCTGACAGCAACGTTGGTAGCTGCAATTACACTGATGATGCTTTTGTGAAGTTTTTAGACATCAACACAATTTTAGGTCGACAGATTGACATGTGTTTTATGTCACATCATAACATAGAAAGAATGGGATAAAAATATAAGTTTTGCTTAATATCTTAGGGTACTTTGAATTATCATTGGTATTTCCTGTCAACAGTTTCCTAGGAATAAAATCTGTTTCATAACGAAATTTTTCTTTTCTGTAACAGCGTTATTTGATAGTTACTTTACAATCCAGGCCGAGTAATAATTCAGAAATTTATTTTATGTAACTGAAGCTCTTTTATTAATATAAGAAATTTTAATATTTTTAATTAATTTTTGTAGTAGCCCTAATTTCTTCTGATTGAAGCTAATTTAATTTAGGAAAAATTAAATACGTAATATGCAATTAAAAATAACTTAGTAAATTAAATGTGTAATGGTTTAGAATTTACAAACTATAATACATACAATAAATAATAAGTTTACAATGAAAGATTTTAAATGTTATATTCATGTTAAATGTAATAATTTCTCAGCAGTAAATTATTGAGAAAAGAACCTTAAAAGGAAAAGGATCTGTACACGAAATGTAGGGAAGAATGCTACTATAATAATAAATTTCATAAACGTATTTAAACATATACAGTTCAAAGTTTACCTATATTGTGAGTAAAACATCTACAACTTGAATACTTGTGAAGCCGATATGAAGTGGCGATGTAACAGCAATGGAATGTAGTTGCGAGGAAACCTAGAGTAAGATACTCCAAGAAAATTCACTTGTTAAATGTCTAATCAGTCGTGTGACATGGTTAGAGAATATTTTAAGAATAAATATCCAAGCCATATGTACGACAAAAAATTACGTTAATTGTTGTTAAAACTACCATTTATTCTGAATAGACAATGCGACATGGTCCCGTATTTATTTGCTATCAACAGAAATACAAGCATTGTGCAGATTCGTCTGACAACAACCTAGGTATCTCAGCCCTATACATCCATTGTTACAGATCCATTAGACTTTAAATTGACTTTCAACCGTTCAAGTGTGTAGCACGCGATATCCACACGAATAAATTACTGGTTGACAACTGGCTTGCAGACGTAAAAGGCGTTTCTGCTTTCTTATTACAGAAGTGACTGTGAAATAAACGTTCTTAGCATTCAGTCTGTACCTAAAACATATCCGAACACACTACCCGAAATCCACGTGCATGTAGCTGTTGTTCCACAGGATACATAATTTAAATACGGGTATTGGAAGTTATATCCTTCACAAAGTGAGAGAAAATGTCGTGTATGACGGAAATGAACTTACTGAGCTGTAGTTAGCCGAGTGCTTGTGTCGAGGTTTGCAAATAGTTTGGATAACTGGCTTGTAGAGTAGAAAGGCAAGCAATGTAAATCCACACTTTGTTACAGCTCATTACCTCTAAGGTCACAACTTCAAGTTACACGCGGAGATTTACGACCTAAACCGCACCCACTTCCCCCTGCTACTGTAATAACCGGCAGTAAATCCAGACAATTGCCCGGTGGGCGTTTCAGCCAGGTGCTCGTGATTCCGCTACTCTCTCTTATCTCTCGTTATGGTAATTACCTTAAAGGCAGTAAGAAATAATTAATTAATTATCTTTTAATAAATTCGCGCGTGAGGTAGGTGGTTCGGCATAAACAGCACACGCGTCTCGTCACTTCTCTTGCCGTTCCACTATCAACTGCTTATTAATTTATATCATAGCTAGAGCCCACGATTTTTAGTGAAAACAATTCTGCAACAGTTTGTTTCAGTGTCGTACGTACATCTGCAGGTCTGCTTCTTGGTTATTGGCAGACTGTATTATTGCACAGACGTGGCTCATTTGACTGTGCCAACAGGAACAAGGTTACTGCGACACCTCACGTCTGTAATTTACGGGTAGAACCCTAGACGCTGAGAGTTAACAACACCCAATCACTAACCACGAAGCAGATCTGCATATGTGCACATAAGGCACTGAAATAAGTTGTTGCAGAATTTTTTTCACCAAAAATCGTGGGCTCTAATCATAGCGTTATTCTATTGGATCAGTTTAGTCACCTGCCAGTTCAACTTACTCAAGTTCAGTAAGTATTGCGGTAAGACAGTAACTGGATATAACGTTGATTGCTAAAGAGGTTTTTTGATGCCTTCATATACTAATGACGAGACAGTCACATGTTATCAGTCTTTCTCGCACTATGTCCAGTAAATTAATACTATGGCTTTACCCTGTGAGTAAAATTAAATGAAACATTGACTGCAAACATGACTCGCAAAGAATAAGGTTTACATCCAACCAAAGAACAAATAATTTATGTCATGTCAAGCCAACACAGCTCAAAACAAGAAATGGCAAGGTAGCCTGTTGTGACTACGAAAGAGACCAGGCTGATATAGAATCCAGCAGTAGTACGCGCAGCTCATATAACATGTGCTACAGAAGAAATAGTTTTCCGCGCGGATGATCTGATGAAAGAGGACAGTCACATTACTGAGCAGCCACCCACCCACCTCCATCATTCGTGTCTGTTAACCACGGCAAGAAGGAAATTGAGGGGGGGTGAGGGGAGGGGGCATCACAGCGTAGGGAGCATAGATACCTCTAAAACGTCAACGGTGGTTGAGGTTTCGTCCAGACAGAATGTACACGATTTCTCTGTCAGGTACTTGCTTCCGATGAAGGACGAAACACTAGAACTTGTGCCAGGAACTGACAACGTTCAATCAGATCATCAGAACTCCACCAAACACAATGTTTGACAAGTCAACCAAGTCATTGACAGGCAATGTTCTGCACACTTGGACAACCTTCCTCATAGTACCAAAATACTCAGTACTCAGATCTGTCTATTTTACGATCGAAAACCCGTCTCTATTACTTTCACCAGAACACCATGTTTAACCTTCCATGTCGTTCACCCGTAATCGTGATATCAGCACCCAACGACGAGCATAGCCGTGCTTGTATTTTGTAACTGCTCAGTACTATAACGGTACGTGAACCCAAGTATTCTCTTCTGTGCGACGTCGTAAATCGCCGATGTGTCGAGGTCTAGAGATTAAAACTGGGCGGCGGAAGACGACTGCAGGATGGAGGTCCGAGGATTCCAATACACGGCCCATCCAACTTCTGTAACGTGACGAGCTGAGGATGTTCAAGTGCGATAAATTCAGAATTTTATAACTGTATGAAATCATGTTAGTTTTTTTAAACAATACTTGTGAGTATAGTTAACGCTTACGAAATAATTTTAGCTCTCATAGTTTTTTCAGAACGGTGTATCAAAATCGAAATTTGCATGTTATGCTGCCATGCAAATAGTAAAAACCGCTTGACGTACTAAAACGAAATAATTCACAGTACGTGCAATGGGCTATGTAATAAAGTATTAAAAACCCTTCCAGTTAAATATTTTTGTATTTTAAAAAAATTCGGAAATTTCAACTTTTTCTTTGTCTTACAAAAAAATTCGAAATATTACGTGTGGGTTTCTAAATGTTTTGTTGCGTAGCTCATGGAATGTTAGTTAACCGTGAATTATTTCATTTAAGTAAGTCAACTGATTTGTACTATTTGCATGGCAGCGTAACATGCACATATTGACTTTGACGCACCCTTATGAGAAAACTATGAGAGATAAAACTGTTTCATTAGAGGAAACTGTACTCACAAGTATCATATACAAAACTAACATGATTTCATACAAATATAAAATTATGATTTAAGAGCACTGAAGACCCTTAATTGGGGGGCAAGTTAAGAATTCATTCCGAGTGTTTCAGAGGCCATAAATTAGAAGGCGGACTTCTCTCTCTCTCTCTCTCTGTCCATCTGACAATCAGGACGCCATTATTATGCCCCGGTTCCTCACCTATCATGACACACCCCATAAACTCTTCCAAAATCAGCTTGTCCGTGAAAACAATTTTATTTAACATAACTTAATTTACTGTTATTTTAGCAGTCGTATTTGCTATTATTATCACGCTAGAACATTTAACCAATTAATTATTGTTCCTTTCACTGAATGATTTAATTGATACATTACATGCCAGAAGCAATAATTCTTGATATTCTGTTCAAAACGCTGCTGTGATTTTTCGTATATATATATATATATATATATATATATATATATATATATATATATATATATAAAACTCGCTATTCTTATTATGATAGTATTAATAAAATTTTAATTATATAATATTAGTAATACTTTAACTTATTGATTTTAGTTATGCTTTATAATATGTTTTTCTTTCTGTAGTAGGCAAAACACCGGACTGAATCATTACTTATAAGATGCTTAACGTCTATAGATTCTGTAATGATTGGCCGTTATTGTTTACTTTTCCCGTGACGCCATATCAATGTTTAATATCAAATGGGACTACCACGACAACCGTCTCATTTTGACCCGATGTCCATATGAACTTTTTTGATCACAATGACCAGGATTGCCACCTCCCAGAATATTGCCCTTTCTTCCCGGAACATCCTGTACACTAAGCGCTACTACTACTATTATTACTACTACTACTGTTTAGATACGGAACAGAGCAGAACCGCGATTATAAAGCTCTAACATAATATAATGTAGCATATTCACGTTACTTAAAGAGCAACATTACTTTATACGCATAATGCAAATGAAAGTAAATATAATTAGAATTTTGCGACTGACTTGACAAGATTAGTTAAAGGCATTTTTTTACGTAGAGCAGACAGAAAAACAAACAACTTCCTTCTGGGTTATAACTTTTACAATTCAGGGTCCAAAATTTAAATAAGTTGTAGTTCAAGACAGCCGTGACGACAGTTGCTGACGCTATACAACATATTATTACTGTGGCAAGTTAATATTTGCACTACATTTTTGTTAAGACTTTTATGCCGCTACACCTCTGCTGGTATATTTAGAAGCTGAAATGTAATATTCAACACATATACTAGGCACTATTAAAGCTTGTAAACAACATAGGGCAAGTTATATGAAGCAAACATGTCAAAGTCCTGACTTAAATAAACATCTCACGACTATGATGTTGTTATGGTAACGGCTACAAACCCTTGACAAAGCGGAGTGTGTCGTAAGACAACACAGTGGCCTGTTATAACACGGGAGTGTTGGAAAACAAATATAACTGTGCGGTGTCGTACACTGTGAGACATCAGTCGTAGCTGGGTGAGTTGACTTGCTGGAATGTAAACATACCTTCGTCAAACTCTCGCTGTATTACTCTATACAGAGATACTGTAATTTTTAGAGAATATCAATATTTTCATTTAATTAGTGCTGTTCTCGTATATAAACGCAATGAAGTAAGATCTCTATACAATAAATAAAAATGTGAGTCAAAGTGAAGTGTATTAAATTTCTGTTCTGATAGCCGTTGAAAAAATAATGCCAAATATTTATTTTCAACGTCAGCAAAGTGAATACGGTGGGAGTAATGCTAGAATTGATATAATATAAGACTCAAAAAATATATTTCTTACAAAAAATTTCACGTTATATTAACCGGCGAATATCTAAACAGTTTCGAAACAATGTAAAATTACGTATTTTTTGAATGTATAAATATAAATGCCAGTAAACACACTATATTTTAAGTAGCATTACACGCACAGTATATACGAAATGGAGATACATTTTCGATGTGAATTTTTTAAGAGCTATGCTCACTAAAAATCAACATACGCTTTCCAGACGTAGTGCGTTCGAACAATATGCTGACAGTTTCTATAAGAGGAACGATAATGCCATCTTGCGTTAAGATGTATGATAGTTAAGGGGGCCGTCTGGTGAAGGGTATGTCTGTGATTCTATGAGCGAAAATCAATGAGCGCTAAGAGAGACGCCGGCCGGCATATGTACTGTGATATCGCCTCTATGCACAAAGTCTTAAATGCGCGCGCAACAATCCCGAGTAACATTTTTACTGTGTAACCTTAAGGGGCATTGATCTCTACCACCTTGGATTTATCTGTTTCTTCTCAACAACTTCTGTTCCAGTCGATGTATCAAAATGTTTGTCACGACAAGGCATAGATACAAACTTAATCGATTTTCTGTAAATGCTGGAACCATAATATATTCATTATTTTGCAACGGGAAACAGCTGAAAAGCAAAAATTGCTTTATTTACGGGAGCGACTACAGAGGCCGCAACATTAACAGAAACAATGCCATATAGATTCCAAAAAGTGAATGAAACAATAAACTATGCCTTGTCAGCGTGAAAAAGTAAAACAATGTGTTTGTTCCCTGATTTATAAGGAAAACCATAAAACCGAGCTGACAGGGATCAATCCGCCTTAAGAGATGATCCTATCATATTATTGGATCCGTCACGTAGCAAAGTCCAATGCAATTGTAGACCTCATTTTTTAATGAATCCGGCACGTACACTTTGAGAAACAACCGTCTTGAAATGGCGAGTTCAGCCAAGTTTAAGGTCTTTTAATTAATGTTTGCAATGTGTGAGTTGTCTTAAATCTCGTATTGACAAGTACTTAATTGTGATTTTTTTTTCTCCTTGATAAGCATTGTGGACGTACGTTTATTTATCTCTGGGAAACATTAACGTGAATTCGAACAAGCTGCATGCAGTTAAAGCGCCAGCCAGGCCGCCGCTGAAATGTAGAGAACCTATAATGTTTTATGACAGTTGTGTTGGCATTCATTTTTAAAGCCGTTTACATTCAAAAATGTTTTCCCTCTGCCACATTTGATTTAAGCATAAGTACACCCGGCTGACTGCCGAATTGTGCAGTATGGAAGTCTATCTTACACAAGATGTATGGCTTTTGGTGGTTTTAGGGTTTATCAAGTGTGTAAATTTCTACAGGAAAGTAAGTTTTATTTTGAAATACTGCACAGTTTGACATCATCGTGATTTGTTTATGCGGAAATCACACGTGGCAAAGAAACACATTACTTTTACCACTGAAACGATTATAAAAATAATGCCAACATAAGTGTTAACAAATGTAATTTTTTCTTGGGACGGACTATAGTTGTATTATCAGCAGACTAAGGTGAAACATTCTTGCAGCCTCCTGGCCGACCTGGATTACTCGACGAGTGTAATAATTGATCGTGTAAGGAGAGAGGGAGTGTTATAACTCACCCCCGGGCCAAGTTGCTCAGCAGAGGGGCGTAATAAAGAAGGTAGGAGAGGAAGTGTTATACCCGGTGAGCAGGGATAGTGGAGGGAGGTGAGAGGGCAGATAGGTTAGTGGTTCAGCTCGCAAGGGTCGGCGACGAGCCAGGACCGCGGCCGGAAGTTACGAGCCAGGAAACCACCGGATCCCGACAGAGACAGAACCAGAGAGGAGGGAGAGATATTTGCAGTTTTAATCACCCCGGATGTAGCCCAGCAATTCCGGATGCACTAGGTTCCTGGCTGACCGCACATTTCATGCCAACTCGGTAGAAATAATTCTGCACGTCCACCGCAGGTTCTGAGGGTAGCTACCCGTCTCCATCCCTCACACTTTTTATAACATATCCCCATTCTCTATCCATTACACTCATTTCCAGGGCAGGAGAATTTTTGCGAATTTATTATAAGAAAAGTCACAGGATTTTTGGGGATAATTTACAGACGAGGTTTTACGCCAAGAACGCTTGTGATTGGAGGAAAGTTGTTTCGACATGACTGTGACGAATGCAAGCCGGTAATAATTTAGAAAATAATTCGTGGAGATATCTCAGGCTACCTGCTGCAGGGTTAGAAAACAATGACTAGGGGCGTTATTTACTGGCAACAGACTAGACTACAAGCTATTGTACGATAGTTGGGCGTCTCTCATTGGGTTTATACGTCATGCTACAAATAAGTAAAAGTTTTAAGTTGAACCGCTAATTTCAGGAGAAATGTTTTGCACCGACTTGTTTCAATGACTTATATGTGTAGAAACCAGGACATGTGGCGGGTTTAACAATCTGATTGCGCAGTCCTGTATACACTATGTCTTCAGTTACTTGTACATTGGCTGCTCCACTAGTGTGTAGCCAGTTGTACGAATGACACAGCAGCAACAAGTTTTCATGCAGGTATGTTATAGGTTCGCAGTCCTCAAGGAAGAATATAGGCCTAAGTAGGGACTCCTGCTTATCGCGAAAAGTATTTTGTCTCACTTTGCTTCAGTGCCTTACATACACATCTGCAGTTGTGTTTCGTGGTCAGTGATTGGATATTTTAACTCTCATGAGCCTTGGGATTCTACCGGCAAATCACAGACGTGTGGTGTTGCGGGAACGTTGTTGTAATTGGCTCAGTCAAATGACATACGGCTCTTCACATAGATACGCTGCCAATAACCATGAAGCAGAACTGCAGACGTGCACGTATGACAGTGGAACAAGTTGGTGCACAATTATTTATACCAATAACCAGTGGCTCCAGTCGTAGGGCAGGGGGACCAACCTTCTGTATAGCGCCTATCACGATACATCTCACAATGGCCGACAGCCAATCAGCTAAGGGATCGTGCTCAGGTTTGTACAGAGCAGTGAAGTCTAGCCATCAGAGCGAGTAATAACATGCAATACACGTCTCTGCCAATGGCTAAATGATAGAGGTCATCGCGTGTGTAAAACTGAGAAATCTAGGCAGCTTCTACATGAATCCGCGATATTCACGCACCTATAATTATAACGACTAGAATATATATGAATATACATTCCATATTCAAGTTTAACTGGTTCGCAGTATGTTCCCTGGAGATCTATGATCCTATAACAGATCTACTGCAAGTAAATAATAGCCGTACCTCGTTTTACTTGGTCTGTAGTGTAACTAGATCTTCGCTGTGTCAGCTGTCCAGGTAGGTACAAACAACTAAGCTTTGAGAACGTATAATACTGTAGAGTCTAGGGTCACCTAACTAGCGACACTTCCCTGTGCCTACTTACTAGACCACACGTGATAACCTACTACGTCGACAAACTAATATCACAGGTTTAAGTCTGCGTTATCGTGTTTCGTTACGCAGAAGCACGTCAGATGACGTGACTAGATAGGTCTGGGTTGTACTAAGAGTGATTTAAGTCAGTTACTCGTGTAGCTCTTAGTACGAACAATTCATCGAACACGTGGTAAAAAAAAACAACCACTTGAAGCCTTTAGTGAATTCGTTAGTTCTTTCAGAACCAATATGGAAATTTTAAAGAAAAGTTTTATTAGAGTGGCGTATGTCAAATCAACTTTACATGAAGCCGAAATTATGCATTGTCCTATTTGATTCCTGACCAAGAATCTAGGCAGAGTGGAAAACTATATTCTTATAAAGATTACACAAATTTGTTTAGTGTTATAATTTTTTTAGCTTTACAGCATCATGTTAATTTTAATACTGAACGTGTTATTGGCAGTTTGTGTTCAACTTCATTAAAAGTGCTAAAATTATGGTTAGTTAAATTATTAAAAAAAAACTATTTTTGCATTATTTTTTTAATGTTTTTTTTAACTCGACGTAAGAAGACCGTTAATAAAGAATCAAATTCGTTTTTTATTGCATTTTAATTGGAAATATGCACAGACAGAATAAATACGCTGGTTCTCTCACTTGTAGACTATCCTCAGTACTCAAGTCAATAGTCGCTGCTCATTGGCTGCGTGTTAACATAATTATGTCACAAGATAGGACGTCTTTATAATAATTGAGTCAGCATCGTACTGGAGGTGTCAAATAAGTGAAGGGCCACTGTGAAATTCATATGAAGGTACAGTTGTTTGGAATCTAGTCTGTGCCCAAAATAAAATGCGATTTTCAGGTCTGTACTTACATCCAAGGCATCGACATGGCATCTAGTTTTTGTAACATTCCGTAAATATGTAAACGCTGTTGCCAGGTTTACCTGATTTTCACTAGACTGTAATAACTGACGTGCACATCTTCAGCTGTGCTTCATGGTTATTGGCAGCGTGTCTTTGTTCAGATAAATCACATATTTGACTGTGTCAATGATAGAAAGGTTACTGAGACAACACACGTCGGTAATTTGCACGTATGATACCAACACGCTGACAGTCAAGACCGCCCAATCACTGACCACTAAGCATAATTACATATGAGAACGCAAGGCATTGAAAAAACTTGGTGTAAAATTAGTTTCACCAAAAATAAGTGCTTCTAGTCATTTACAGCATGTTTCAGGACCGTCAAGGAAAATGCGATGGGAAGGAAACGGAAATTTTCGCGAATAAATTTCGGGCACAGATAAACATCAAACACACGTACATTTAATTTTGATTTGCACCTGCATTAACAACTCATGAAGTAATATTAAAGACTACCTATCCTGCAGCTGAACATGACACGAATACCGTGTTACCTGGCTCAAGTTAAAACTGACTGTTCACTGGAGCAGTGGCCAATGGCAGACAGCTTGAGAGAATGTTGCGGAGTGTAGCCTATAGGTAATTTTATCAGTGAATATGTTCTTTCCTTCTTTATCACGTCTGTGCGATGCCTGCACTAACTTGGCTAGCATAGCTAATATAACCCACACATACATGTACGTGTGTGTATAGGCGTGTGCGTGTGTGTTTTACAGCCAACAACAGACCGCATCAAAGAGAAGCTCTGCTTTGTTTGAACAGTACGTTGATCGAACATCTAATTTGTTTGTTTAACTTGCTGGCTACAGCGTTATTACTGCCGGGAAATGAAGTGATCAGAATTCAAAGAGCATTACATTAATGCAGTAGGCTCTTGCGAAATAATATGGGTCATATTTCGTTGTCTGTTTACATTATTCAAAGGCGGTTAATTTTCATATCGCTGTTAATTAGTTAGTAGCGAACGTAAACATCACGCTTTTTCATGTGTTATTCATTTCTACTAAAAGATTAATTGAAATCAGTGGAATCCTACGTGTTGAGGAATTTGATTTATATATTTTTTTGTTTGAATAAAAGAGCTGAGTTCACTGCGATTGAAGACTAGTAAAATTTATTTTTCTTAGCATCAATGTGAATGCATTGCAATCAATGTAACTAGTGTAACAGCATTAGTAATAAGTAGATAGTTTCCACTTTTCTCTAGTTTAAGTTATTGTATTCGGTGAAAATATTTTTCAGAAGAATTCTCGCATTATTTAATTTGAAAATATACCTAATTCCTGTGGGCGATATGGACTGCGAGGTTTTATTACGCGGGTATTTTGATCTATTGTTAATCTTAAAAATTTATTAATCACATCTGTTGCTTTTCGATGAAATTCTTTGTTAACACAACAATTAGTATGATCATTTATATATAAACTCTTATCCTAAGATTCGTCATATATCATTAAAATATTATAATTCCTCGAATATTTACACGTAATAAATGAGAAATTTGACAACTCAATAAGTTGTCTGAACATGTTCATTCACAAACTTATTTAAGAGCTCATGTGCTTGTACTATGAATATTATTTAAATCTCTTTGCTTGTTAAGATGTGGCTTCTAGCCACAGACTTCATTCTTGAAGATTTGTAATATTTGAACCACAGCACATGCAGATATTCCAAGGATTCAGGTTACTCACCAAGATCCACTGGTAGTTCTGAGAACTGATTATTTGTTACTCATACAGTACTGGCCAAAAGTTTCTTACACTCGTAAGTTATCTACGATTGACGTTGATGTGAATAAATTATAGTACATGATTTGAACGGCTAGCGACCAACATATATATTTTCAAAAAAAAACTTAAGGCGTATGGAAAGGTACTATGTCGAGCAGATGACTGGAATACTCAATTGTCAATAGAATCTGAACTACTCATCAAATTTAAATGAGATTTATTTTCCGAGCAGATATTTTATCAGCGGACGTTTATTTAAATATCACTATGTGGTAGTTTGTTTTACTATCGAGTAAAAAATTAAAAAGAGTTTTTATTAAAATAAGGGCATGAAACCACATCTACAAACAAGGGAAAATGTCACATTTATAAGCTTTAGTATGATTAGATCTAGGCTTCTATAATAACAGAAAATAAAAAATTCTCGAGTTTAATTTTAACATCCGTAAACATCTCGCACGGAGAATTTCGGATGGAAGAATTATTTTCAAATCAAAACGCGAGTATTTTTTTAAATACGGTTATTATAGAGGCCTAGATTTTATCATATTAAATATGATAAAAATGATATTTTTCCGTTTTTGTATTTTTTTTGTTTCAAGCCCTTATATTTCTAAAAACTGTTTTTATTTTTTTGCTCAAAAATAAAGCTTACTACCGCATAGAGCTATTTAAATAAACTTCCGCTGATAAAATATCTGCTCGGCAGAAAACTCTCATTGAAATTTGATGAGTAGTTCAGATAGTATTGACAATTGAGTATTCCAGTTGTCCGCTCGATATAGTATCTTTCCATACATCTCAAAGACTCTGTGAACATAAGAACACAAAGGCCAGCCGCACACTAGGCTGAGTATCATATTTTCTGTTAACGTTTCTGCTTCCGTGTGAGCCACGTTCCAGCAACTACACTATATTTATATTTTGTACATTTACAACGCCTATGTACAGGTGTGTTATAAAAATATATGTAGTAAAATTGTTTCCCATGCATCAATACCAGCAATCGTATACATTTAAAGGCAACAGTCACATACATGCTGGTGTTAATAGACGTGTTCAATAACAATACTCAACATTGTGTTATATTTGCAATGTGAAGTATTGTAAGTTTCCTATATCGCGTCTGGGTTAATTACTTAGTTTTCTACGATCTACCCAACATGTCTGGCTTTGCGCGTACCAGTTTTCATACCCAACAACGGAAAATGACATGTTCTATTTTCTGTCAGCATTTTAGTTGACTTTCTACATAGAAATCTGTACAATCGATCACAGAAGTTTTGTGCTGACCACACACACGTGCGATTTTACGACTGATTCTGTTAAAAATGGCGTCAAATCAAAAATTAATTTTATAAACTAACTTTAAATAATTATGAAGCATTGTTAGACTACCATAACCACTTCCTAAGCGAGTAAGAAAATCCATTCTTTTTCCAATTTATCCGACTCCTGTGCCTTTTTCATTAAAATCGTGGCTAAAACCGCAACGCGCATAATTTTTTCCACTGCACATGTTCGCTTGTAAACTATAAATGTCTTATCTTTGAAAGAACTGTGCAACGGGAGTGCATGACTGGATTCAGTTTCTTGGACGTACTCCATTGCAAATTGAATGACTTTCAAAGAAAACTAAACAAATAAAAGAAAACCATAATATAAGCAGAGTATGCTTTAGTCAGCAAGATACAAACACAACAAGAAATTCCAAAATGGAATAGTGTCAAATAGAAACAAGGAACAAACAGATAATAAATGAAAATAATAACAAATAAAATAAAAACCAAGTAACATGCGACACAACGATGAGATGAAATAAAAAACACAGCAAATATCAGACACGAACAGAGTCTGATGTGCTTCTTGTTTATATTATGTTACCATGTTAAGTAACATTTTAATACGTACAAGGTGAGAGGAACCCATGGGTATAACAAAAATGCGTCAGAAATATATCATCGCGTGAAGCGGGCATAATACTTTTTTTTTTTTGGTATATTTTATTTCACTGATGGTTTGAAGTGTATGTTTTATTTTTAATTATATATCATACTTTTTAGTAGCTGTTCAATGTTCGCAAAGGTTTTGGTTAGTTGAAACCGACGTAGCTTACGCTTTGAACCAAAGTCAGCACGATTGCCCAAATAAGTTCTCAAGAATATGACTTTGTTAATTGTGTTCTTGTGTACACTTTCCTAAACAATAACACATATCTCCAGCGTGGTTGTGTTGCAAGGCGAGTTCTATACTTATCATTAATGCAACTGCCTGCCCCACAATGAAGGTACGTTAGTACAAGGCTTATTACTGCAGCTACTCACTACTGGATCATCGCTACATGCATGAATCTGCCAGTTAGTTGTTTCTATATGCAACTTACAGCTGTGTATGGTCAATGCAATACTTAGCACCGCATGCTCTTGAATACTCCACGCTTCATAATTGCTTCATATCAACAACACAATCAACTGCATAAGGGGCAGATGCTGGAAACATCAATTTCATTTGCTAATCTGTGTTTCTCCCGCATGATTTAAAATGTCGGTGAACTTTTTCCTTCTGATTTTCCACCATTTTGTAAATTTCTTTAATTTTCCCGAGTTAATAGCAACCAAATAACAGCAAACCAGACATAAATAAATAAAAGGGAAATAATCAGTTTTGTTTAACTTTTGTCTGTAACAGGAATTTATAACGAACCTGCGGAAGTTTGAAACGGTAATATAAAATTTCACATTTCCCTTCGGTAGTTTTCTCTAAGTTCCCAAAATAAAAACAAGCAAAAATGTTCTTCCGAAATGTTTATACTTAGCAGCTGTATAAAATAACCTGTACTACACACAATCGAATTATGAATGAAAATTCGTCACAGTAACTGTTTCTACGATTACGTCAATTGAACGAACTACACTGAGAAAAATGGATTGTTAACGACAAACAAAAAAATAAAATAAAATTAACAATCGTATCGTTGAAGTCACTGCTGGAATTTATTAGCTTCTACAGTAAAATTTTGTTGAAATAATTTATTTAAAACAAACATATATTTGGTTCATTATACATTTTTTTTCGTTACATGTTATACTTAACAATACGTGCATTTAATTTAACAAAAATATTTGTTCCTGTTAAAAAAGCGAACTCTAGCTTGCTTATACTATTTTATTTATTTGCTTTTACTATCATATTTACTTGATTCAACCATATTTATGACATACTATACAGATATGGTACATTTAACCATCACACATATTAAATTAAAGAAATTATTTGGTTGGAAGCGTCGAAATATGTCCGTTCCAAAATTCCTTCTTGTAATGGCAGTTATATAGTACGCACGTGTTAGCTGTTACACACACGATGGTTTAAGAAACATGTCTCACGTTTTTAAGAATAGGTACTTACTATATTTGTAGAGTATTAATTTTTGGGTTCATTAGTATAATACGTTAGATAAAATGTATGAAAATTACTATAACGGTTAAAAACATATTGCCGAGTGCACACGAACCTCATTCTGGTTTCCATGTCATGCTATCTATATTTCACCGCATTTTCCGTGTAACATTTGGTTAAAGTTACGAAGAAGAAAACAAGCGAGAGTCAGACAAAATACCAGAAACACAAGTTTATCGGAATTACATGTCATAGTATGTGAATATACAAATTGATATACACGTTAAGTTGTAATGATCTAGGGTCAAAGTGCGTGGTCGGTAATCTAAAGGTATTGAGGTGGAATCCGTGTGCACCATATTATTATTTTTACATTTACACACAAATAAATTTGCATAATAGTTGCTGTGTAAATAACTCTTACTTTCGTGACCAGAGCAAGCAAAATAATTTAAGTCTCGTATAATTTAATGGGTGCTCAAACAACTGAAGTTTGTTTGATTTAACAATACCTATTTGGCGTCATTAAACACGTATTTTGGTTAAAACAACAAAAATATTTCAAACAAATATTTTTTTTTTGGGACAAGCAGTACATTTGGTAGCCAGTATTAAAACATACCAATGGGTTGTTTTAAACAAATTTTGTTTTATTTTACGGTAATTTTTCTCAGTGTATTTTACAAATTAAAATATTCGTTTGACTCCTGAAGGTATTGTCCAGAGTAAATTCGTTCAAGTATGAAGAGTTATAAAATATGAAACAAATGGCCAGACCTGTACATGGCTAGACACCATCCTTGGAGGATGCATATTTGTCGCTATTACAAAACAATCATTATTTTATTACATGTTTCCTGCACCACATACTAATAGAAACTACTGTACTAGGTTCCACTAGCCAGTCGGTACAAGGAAACAGTAAGTACTGTACTTTCTTCTGTCGAAACGTCAAACAAACTAACTAATGTTAACGTTAAGGGGTTAAAGCAGCTTTAAACTAAAACTGGCAATTTTCATGTGCAAGTAACAAAACAACAGCAGTCCAAATATGCACTTAAACCAACTTGCTTTTTGCAAAATACGTACAGTTTAGAAGATGTGTGACCTAAGCCAATAAGTATACTAAAACTGTAAACTTGGACTGTTAGCGTCAAATCTTACAAAATTGAAAGTATCAACCCTGGAGGATGTAATTCAACATTCTTCAGTCCGCTAAGCATTGTACTATACATCTGCCAATAGAAGTTTATTCCAAAACTGCTGAACTTACCTGAATGAAGCAAGCTTTGGAACTGAATCCGAAGAACGTTAGTGTGTGTATACGTTTTTTTAAAGTCATCCGTTAATCGCTAAAGCTTATTTCCTTGCCATCGAAAATTTGCGTATTTTTTCTGTCCTTTTAGATATGTAGGCCTATCTTTTTGTGCATAATCTAAAAAAATAAGTACAATAATGCTTACCGCACTTTTACTTTTAATATAACTGCATAACATTTTATGTTCGCTTCTAAATGTCTCACAGAGGTGAACTGTCAGCGAAAATACTGTACAACAGTTTAGTGACTTGCACCTCCAGGGTAGTCACCTTGAAGAAGACAAAAATAATAAGCATGAATATGACACTAAATAATCCATATTTACATTACGTGTTTAGATAAACAGTCTCAGAACACTGTGTGAACACGTTACTCACACTTAATTAGAAGCAGAGAAAAATAACGACAAAAAACCGTTGGAAAAGCCATCATTTTGAAGTTGATGAATTTTAATAAAGGCATGCTTTAATTTTTTTTAAACAAGCAAACGTTGCTTCCTCAATTTCTTAGTCGTAAAATTGGTTTTACGAAAACAAAATGACACCCAACAGCTGTTAGAAAATGCTCACTCGTTTGTGAACTATGCTTTACCTAGCTTTATTAGATGTTGGAAGGAGATACGTGAGCGATCCTAAGCTACACGAGGAATGTAAAGAGAAGATACCAGGGTAAAGAAAGAGGCCAAGAGCTCACCTGGATCAAGTGAAAGTTCAGAGGTTACACGGGACGACAGGTCAAGATAAGTGCCTCGCGAGAACAACCTGTCAAGTCTTAGGCTCGCGTGCAGTGGATCTCTCACACATCTGTTACCTCCGTGACCGGAACTGACGTCAACTCCTGCTCTAGTTCCGGCTGGGCGTAAGCAACAGGATTACAGGACGTGGTGCTCTCCCAACTTACCCTCGCCCCTTCACCACCCAGCTCTACTTTCCTCTTACGTCACGTAATGCACTTCGTGTAGGATAACACCACGCTTGGCTGACGTCACCAACTGTCAGCGAGTTCCTGGAAGGGCAGGGCTAGGCTAAAGGAGGTTACACGAGTGAAAACATAGACTAATTGAACGACTCATAGAGTGAGACGCCCTGGGTCGAGACTTACAACATGTCTTCCGACAATAGATCCACCCGTCATCAGCCTCCGGCATCATTGGTTGGTGAGGCTAATGTGTCTAAATGGCTGACCATCACTCACAAGTAATGTGAGGCAAACCCCTGTTCTCTCGCTCCTTTTCAGTCATATTCTCTAATGTTTAACCTAGTAGAGAATAATAAAATTAATTAGAATAACACAATTTATGTAACCTAAACATCAACTCTTAACGTTAACTTCTTAGCTAGTTTCAGCATAAAATTTCATCTTCGGTCACAGCCAAAAATTTAACTTATTTGTAAAACGTCGTAAAATACTGATTTATTAATATTTACTCTCTGTCGTCAAGACACAGGCCGTGATATAAGACAGCTTCATATGAACACCTTTAATCAAATTAATGGGTCAGCCCATCCTGTTTGAGCGCAGCAGTACAAAAACCAAGATTCTCGTTGACAGTTTCCACCGTTGTGTGAACTATATCCGTACAGAGTTAGTTGTAAAACTGCACAAATTACAGGTATCTGGCAACGCAGAGTGGGATATAACATTCTGCCACTAAAGAGAATCCACCAAGGTATATTAGAAACAATTTGATTAATGTAGCGGCTCTATAGTACAGAGTATAGTTAGTTTACAGATATCAAACATTACAGCACCCAGTCAGCAGCAGGCCGTGGAAACTCCAAAGCAAACCTCATTGACTAATCTTGGTGATATCATCCATCCACCAAGCTTGCGGAGTTGATACCGTAGATCATCCAGGGACACAAACCAATAATTTCGAAAGGAAAGTAACAATTGAGCAGGAAACCAAGATATTTTTCTGGGCTCGTAAAGTGACAGTTATCAAGTATGGCAGAGAGGAAGCCACACCGGCCTTCGGGCAGTAAAAATTCTGTTAGTTGGAATATACTGCTGGTCGAATTTCCGGATTGGGAACATCCACAAAGATGGAAGGTCTTTGGACAAACGATGCCTCGGTGATAATTGCTGGAAATTAAAGAAAACGTCTGAAAAGATGGCACCGACTTTTATGGGTATCACTAAAAAGGGCAACCTTCTCCCTAAAGATAAAGGTGATGATGTTGAAAGAAAAGTGGTCAAGCCCGTGTTGACATGCGATGGTAGCTCTGCACAGCATGTGAGAGAATGTATTTATTTGGGAGTCGTATTAGTTGAACTTTCTCAGGCTTATTGAATCTTTAACCAGGAAAGCAAAATCTTTTAAAGTCTAAAACTAACAGGAAATACTAGCTCAGCACAGAATTTCAGAACCACTAAACACTATACATGGCTGCTTACAAAACCATCGAAGACATCATAGCCGGTAATATAGAAGCGGTGCATTACAGCGCTGACTTGGTGTCGCATAACAGAAAGCTTATAAGTGTTCAGAATATGTAACGTAACTTAGATTTCTAAACAATGGCTAATGAGTCGTTTGCGATCCTGGCAGGATTGTGGTATCTTCCATTCTACGAGCGAAAGCATTTTTTATAAAATCCCTGCTGCCAGACGTTTCTTGTGGTCCGATGTGGTTTTTAACGTTTGGTTGTTAGGGCGTTCTTTGCTGTAAACATAAATTATCATCCATCCTCTTATTTAGTAAGTGAATAGACTACGCAGTTTCATAACAGTAAAATGTTGCATTTAGTTTCTCAAAGTACATTTACCAACTCGGTTGTAGGATAGACTACACCTATAGATTTACAGGAAAGGGAAATACGCCTTAGATTGGAGGAGACAAGAGAACGTCACCTGACGGCATAGAAATAACTGAAGATCAGAGAGTAAATAATGGCTAGACGGCAAACAGAATCATATCCTACAAGAAGAACAACTAATGAAATATTTTCTGATGTAAAACGTGAGATGAGAATAAAAGGAATAGTCTTAAATGGCTACAGTACGCAACTTTATACTGGCGGTGTCAATGTTATGACTATGTTTCACTGCCCCCCCCCCCCTGGTGTAGTCTCCTCTGCCAGATATCTGTGGCTTGGACGACAAAGTTGAACACGAATTATGGGAGTGCTTCAAGTCGGAATATGTCAGAGAGAGACTGTGGTAGGAAATTTATTCAACCTCACTCTAAATGAACAAAGAACATTTCACTACGGGAAAGAGCTGTATAGATGCTGGAGTGAGTTTGCCATGAATACATGCAAGATACTTGAGTAATATGATGCATGTAGAAGTTTAAGATTCTGATGATCTGTGAGGGGGCATACAGATAATGACTATTGTAGAAAATGGCCAGAATGTGACTGAACAATGTATACTAGGTTTGTTCAGATATCCAGCATAAAGCTGGGTAAAATGCCCACGAAAGAAAAGGCAGTGAGTGAAGCGAAGAGTAGGAAGTACTGCTTACTGTGTTACCCATAGGAATTTAGTGGATATTTAGGAAGAAAACAGATGTGCGGGCCTTCCAGCTGATAAACTTGTAAGTTGGGTCGATTTTTTTTTTCAGATAAAGTGATTTATGGCGTGAAGATTCGTCTTCAGAGTGGGTAGAATACGTAGGCCCTATTTGCAATAAAAGCATTCAAAGGGCGGACATTTTGTGGTCAGTGCATAACAGCGAGTACTTGAGTGCCGTAGCGAGTACGAAGATGTGAGTGTATAGTTTTGTTGAACGCAATAATGGGGCATTCAGGAGTACTCCGATAAAACACGCTAGCCAATGGCGTCTACCCCGCTTCCAACAGCAACCTCACGAGAACCGAACCCAGTTGCAGTGAATAGTCTGATATTTGTGTCACTCCAATCCCTGTGTGGGAAACAAATTTTTACTCGATTCTTCTGTAAACATGTGCTGTAAGATTCTAAGTAATCCCATACAGAGTACGCATCAACTTATCCCCCGTGAGATATACGTCCTTGTGATCTTTTACATCGCTGTCATCCCTACCACTACTCCCTTCTTCAACACTGCCTCCTGTTTATCCATTCATGTCTTAACCCCTCAGCGGACGGCTGCTGAAATATTCAAACGAGTCTCTCGTAGCTTGTTCTCGCTGGTGAGTTGGGCCGCGGGGGAGATGGAAGGTTGGGGGGGGGGGGGGGG
>PNEQ01034754.1:0-30975 GCA_003012365.1 Medauroidea extradentata | reverse complement strand
AGGTGGTTTATATCTCAGGTGGTTTATACCCCAGGTGGTTTATATCCCAGGTGGTTTATATCCCAGGTGGTTTGTACCCCATGCGGTTTATATCCCAGGTGGTTTATACCCCAGGTGGTTTATACCCCAGGTGGTTTATATCCCAGGCGGTTTGTACCCCATGCGGTTTGTAACCCAGGTGGTTTGTACCCCGTGCGGTTTATGTCCCAGGCGGTTTATACCCCACATGGTTTATATCCCAGGTGGTTTATACCCCAGGTGGATTATATTCCAGGTGGTTTATACCCCAGGTGGTTTATATCCCAGGTGGTTTGTACCCCAGGTGGTTTGTACCCCATGCGGTTTGTACCCCATGCGGTTTGTACCCCAGGTGGTTTATATCCCAGGTGGTTTATACCCCAGGTGTTTTGTACCCCAGGTGGTTTGTATCCCCTAGCCAGGCATTGTGGTGGCAAGTGTCAAAGAGGAGAGGGAGTACCAATAACCGAAATCATAAAGGTTTGCTACTGACCAATAAGATGACCCTTTGCCTAGGACTTCAGACTTTCGCCTCTGTCAAAATAACGATTGGGTTTCTTAGCAGAATAACTGAGTAAGAGCCCAAAACTGTAATGCACATTTTGGTGCCGCGCTTTTAATTTACATCCTCGAGCATGATTTCCCGCCACTATTCTCGGTCCTTCGGAGACCTAAACCCTTAGCTGAGGACCACAGAGATCCAAGTCTTGAGAGTATCGGAATGATTCATATAGCAGAATGAGGTCATTCTGCTATCGAAATTAATACATTTTATTCTTGAACACTCGATAGCGAAATTATTTATCGGAATCAAGCTCAAGCTAACGGAATTTAACCTAACATCTAGGGAGCTTCCGGAATCGCAATTTTGTGAGCGAGTTGTCTTTCGTTTTGTATTTTGGAGGTGAGGTTAAGATAGTTTGTAAGCCGTCTCTTATTCAGTCAAACGGAATAAAACCAGGTGGCCCTCTAAATTAAATAAACTAAGATTACTACGCAGCTCTTTTGTTACATGACCAAATTGAACGCTGATATATTGCAGGCGAAGATAGGGAATTGTGTATTTTAGTGGGGTTGGGGCGTACGATTTTGTTTTCAAACAAAAACACACTGATATAGGACATCGCATGTTATGGGCTGCAATTTGGTGCCGTTCAATTTGGTCGCACATAGAGATAGGCCGTCAGCATTCGTTTGGCACTACTTGACAAAGACAGTGACCATTTGAGGAACAAACTTTCGTAACACTTAAATTAAAAGTAAAAATAGGCACATTAATCTCTCCCTTAAAAAGTAAAACATAATAACTGTGCCAGAGGACAGCTAAGTAAACATAAAAGATAGTTTAAACTAACAAACTTGAAACAGAAAAAGTTACTGCAACAAAATTAACGTACATTGTGTGCACAAATGTGATAATACCATAAATATAAGCATAAATCTTAGATTAGGCTACATTTAAATTAAGTTTTTTTATTAATACGTCAGTTTAGGGATTTGGTCATGTTGTTCTTGTCGTTTTATTTCATTATTTTTCAATTTTGGTAATTTTTAACTAACTATTTTGTTTACTTAGCGAGATGTACGTAGATTTTCAAATCCTTACAATTTCTAAAAATCACGTAAATTTAAAATAAAATAATGTTTTATACGGTTTGAAAAGTATTGAAGAGGTTGTTGTTATATCAAAAACAGTGAAATATATCTATACGTTTGAGAGCAATGAAGCCGAAGAAGGATGCACAGACAGACACATCTGCCAAACTTATAACAATTTGCATTTTAGTCGGGTTGAAAACCAGACATGTCCACAAAAATCCGAAAGTGAGTTAAACATATTTACCAACTAGCCAACTTTTGTGTTTTTCTTCAAATACAAACATGTTCACCAAGCTGAAATTTTTTATTCATAACAAAGGCAAAACAGATGCTATTTAACGGAAGATGAAGACTTACAAAAACCAGAGTTTACTAACGGTAAAGCCAGACATGTTCATATTCATTGTGTGCTAGAAATGGCCAATTTTTCTTTATTTATCAAGTGCAGGGTGCGGAAAAATTTCTCGTATAAGTGTAGGGGTGGCTTGGGGGTACTAAAGCAAATATTTTGAAGGTAGGAACCATGGGTTTTCGACTTACCGTTTAAGTGATACACGCGTCCGAAGTTAGGTGTCATGGATTGCCTATTTAAAGGCGCGCCACGTTCGCCTGACTAAACGCCCCTTGATTTTGTCTTGTGGGGACTTATCAAATACATTGTTTACACGACCCCTGTTGACAGCGAGGAAGATTCAGTAGCGCGAATCGTGGAAGCAGTACACCAAACTAGAAACATGACCGGTGTGTTCGAACGTGTTCGCCAATCATTGTTACGTCGATGTGAACATTGCCGGAATGTCGGTGGAAGAAACTTTGAACATTTATTGTAAACTTTTGCCTTTTGTGTTACAAACACCACCTCGGGTTAAACGTTTTCTTTTTTGATTTTGTGTTTTTTTGATTTGTCTGCGTACTTTACGTTAATTCACACGTTAAAAATCGGCAATAAATCACGGGTGTTGACGGCTCACAGCGCTGGATCAAATGTAAACAAAGGCGCGTCTTGAAGTAGGCAATCCATGACGATAACTTCGGACGCGTGTAACAACTTAACGGTAAGTCGGAGAGCCATGGTTCTTGTCTTCAAAATACTGATTTTAGTACCCCCAAGCCACCCCTACATTTAAGACGTATAATTTTTCCGCATCCGGTATACGCCAGGTTACTCCAAACCCCTGCAAGCAACACAAGCATCTAAGCTTCATGTGCACCGACTCACATCTTGTTTTGCATAAAATTAAAGACGTCATACGCACGTGTTGGCGCTTATGATTGAACGAAACATGATAGCTTATTTTGGTTCAGCGTCACTCGAAGATGATTGTGCGCACGACGTCTTTTAAGCCGCCATAGACGAAACAATTCTACATATAATCGGCCTGCTGACGTGACTAGCGACAGTCCACTGTTGGCAGATATATCGAAATTCTGCTATCATAGCACATAGATTATGTATGTTAATATACACGAAATAAGAGACGATAATATTGCATTCAGTAGCAGATTGTCATTGTTTATATATGATACGATTTCTTTATACCTTATGCTATGTACGGAAACTTCGGGCGAGTCACACAGTCTTGTTTCTGATGACTTTTATCTTCAACCTCCAAAGTTTGTCTTCTACGATGGTATTCGTCCATATTATTCAAAATTAAAATTTTTATAATACCGAGTAAGGGAACTGGTAGTTGATTAAAAATATTTAATACGTAGAAAAAGTTGTTCCGTTCATTAACAGTGCTAGAAACATCAATATTACTGAACTGGAACAAAAGTTAAAAACGTAAATTTACAAGCAGATCTAAGATCGTGGTCACAACACTATACAGTTTATTTTAGATACACAGATTTAATTATTTCTCTTTTACTTGACATTATTTTTTTAAATAACATATTACGAGAATTACCTTATTTATCTGACAGCTAAATACTTAATCTTATTTGGTGGACAGGCATATAAGGCTAATCTTCGCAATGTCCTTTGCACTCCGCCTCTCCCTCATCAAATTTGTTTTTGGAACGTGACGAAGGGAACTTACTACTTCCACAAGCATTTACATAAGCGACAGATTTTAAAAGTAAATTAAACAAAAAACATGCGTCCGGTAAGTCACCCAAAATTCACAGACACACACACACACACACACGATAGCTTGGTTCCCGCAATTTCGAAAAATTAACAAACTACAGTTCAGGAAACTATTTTGACATAAAATACAATATTTTCAACATTGCTCAATGCTATTAGGATCTGCAAACCAACAGAAAATGCTGGTTGATACCTTCCACCCTGATAAAAATAGCATACTTGATTCCTTCTAATTGGATACAACTTTTTTACCGTAAGGATTTTCGAAAATCTAGAGATGGTTCCTTGAGTAATGTTACCTGTCTAATTAAACTGGTTCTCTTGTTGCAACAGTCTAGGTCTCACAGTTTTCTCTCAAATCACAAATGAAGCAACAGGGATAGAATTCCATAAACAAATGATTAATTATGGTATCGTGCGCTAGAAATATGCAGGTAACGTTGAATGTGCACCATCGAAAATTCGAGGAACACAACAAAATACACATGAACGCACTATTGCCTTCGCTGTGTGCTGTGTATATTAGATGCAAAACACAGAACTTTGGAGTATTATTAATAACTGCTCTTTGTACACCAGATTGGTACTCCAGTCATCAAGTGTTAGAATGGCAAAGTCGCAAGTTGAGCTAACTCTGCAGCAGGATAAGTAGCTATAGCTGTCCACGCGAAAATCAGTCTTAAGTTTGTCCCTGCCACTAACAGAAACTTCACCTGGACCTTATTTATATCACTGCAAAGTTGACGTTGTGGAGTAGTTATAGACTCTTAAAAGTAAGATGTAAATCGAACGAAAAATGTCTGATTTACCCTGTGCATAACCATTGGTGATGGTGCCCTCTATTACATATTTTCAAAATATTTACTTGATGTTTAATGCCATTATAAAGTTTTGGTGGGAAAATGTTTCGCGGAAACGAATTTGGTGCCCAAACCTTAAGATTAGTCAGATAATATATAACGTGAGCTGGTGTTGTAGAGGGACATAATTGGAACGTGAACTGCATTATCCATTTTACTCCTTTTAAACGACTACATGCAAATTGCACTAATTCGATTTGCTTTGCAGTTTGTGTGCGTCAGAATTGATCGTTCGTATGCAGCTTTTAACGGAATTCGAGCCCAGAACCTCCCGGAATGTAGACTGAGCTACGAACAATTGCGTCACGTAACGTCGAAATAATTCATGAAAACTAATTTAACTTAAAAAAGAATATATTCATGTCCTGGGCTCATAGAGATTGCACAATACCACGTATCGATATGTTTTTGTAGCGTGAACTTCTGTATAATTTATTTCTTGCTGGTCGTAGGCCCTACTTGCTTTTCGGATCGTCTGCCGTGAAAGTTCACAAACTTAGTTTTATTCTTAACAATCAAGTTATCTCATAAAGTAAAAAAAATATATTAGATTTTTTTTAAGTACTTATTTATGTAAGAATCACACTGACGCGAACAACACCTCAATATCTCTACTAGTTAGATATCATGAGTTGATGGAAAACAAATTTTGCTCTTTTACACCCTTTTGGGTGTAGGATTTCTAAATATTTTCATTTCACGTCTTAGACATTTGTATTGATGTCCCATTGAAGTGCCAATCATGACGGTATCCCGTGCAGTCAAATCAAAATGGATCATATATTAAAATACACGAATGACCCTTGCACAGAACTGAAAGTTCGAATTTTTAAAAATCCAAAAACCATTTTGCGATTATTTTTGTAATCATCATCCGGAAACAAAAATTAACTGCATATCTCGATGGGTTCTATAGATATCGAGGATTTATCTAAAACGCATTACAGGCCCTTCCACCTCCTGAACAGTGTGGATATCGAAAAACCCTTGAATCACGTTTTCTTCTGGTGTCTCTTGGACGTGAAGAACACGACAATAGCCCGCTGGGTACAAGATATATAGACGATTAATTAAAATCACATTTCATAATTTTTGACACCTTTTCACGTACTAGGTAGGGAATTTCGAAAATTCGTGAAATTTCTTTTCAGGTAATCGAGTAAGCATCAATCTAAAGGGCGTTGGACCCGTAAAAATTCAAAATTTTATATTTGTGCCAAACACTGTTCAACTTTTGCACATCAGATAACACGTCATTTTCTCAAATGAAAAAAATTTAGGCCCCATAGTTTTTTCATAATCACTCATCAAAGTCTCAAAATGGCCATTGCGATGTAGCCAAAATAAAAAAAAAAGTAACTAACGAATAAATTAAAAATTACAGGAGCTGATAGTTAGTGTATCAATGCATTTTACGACATGGTTGACAAAAGTTAGTTTTGAAAATTTTGGTAGTAGCCAAAAGTCAAAGTTATGCAAAAATTTACTCATTTTCGTCAATTTTTTTTTAAAAACACAAAAAGTTATCGCTTTGTGTTCACAAAAGTGACTTGAAGTAGCCCACATCATTAAGAATCAATATGAATTATCTTGTTTCTGAAAGTTGATTATTTTTTATTATTTTGGCTACACTGCAACTGCCTTTTTGTGACTTTGATAGGTCATAATGCTAAAACTATGGGACCTATTTTTTTTTTATTTGGGGAAATGACATGTTATGTGATGTGTAAAAGTTTAACAGTGTTTGGCACAAATATAAAATTTAGAATTTTTATGGGTCCAACGTCCTTAAACAAAAATCACTTCGCTATATAAAAATCAATGGAACCGATATATATCTATAATATAAAAATGAATCGCAAAATGTGTTGGTAAGCGCATTACTCAACAACGCCTGGACCAATTTGGCCAATTCTTTTTTTTTTTTTTTTTTTTTTAATGTTCGTTGAAGTTCAAAGATGGTTTTTACGGCGAGAAAAATTCGAATAATTGCCGGGAAAAAAAACCTTAAAAAAAAAGTAGAGTCAATTTGAGCTTTATTGCTATTGTTGTTTAAACAATGTAGGTATGTTCCTGTGATCGAGGCCTTAAGCATTCACTCAGGTATTGTATAAAGTTTGGGGTGTGGGAGGGGTGGGGTTACAAGTTCGTATCCCGTGCAAGACTTTGCGATGGGAATTACTATGACATCATACAAGCGTATTGCGCGCGCTCTTTACACTGTTATTGAGTACGCTAGCTGTTAAATGCCTTCATCACATATATATTTACATTAAATTATTTCACGCGGTGGAAGTCGCAGCCGGGCAGCTGTTTTATAGAGAAATAAAGATGAATTAAAAAAAAGAAGTTCTGCAATTAAAGTACGCTTAGCGCAGTGGACTGGACAAATCTGTTTGTATTTGATGTTTTAAAGATAAACAGTGAATATAGTATCATCATCAACTAACACGTAACTAAAAGTTAGTTACTCTTTTCTATAGTACACGCGAGCGAAGCCGCAAAGGGACAGCTAATGCTTTATGATATACAATATTCTTAGTATATAAATAGTTTTGTTGGTATTCCGACACGGGAACAGGCGACATATAACTGGCCATGTGAAAAACGTGGATTTTCAAGAAAACAAACAAAAAAGAAAAGAAACATTTAGCGACTGTCCTTGAGACAATATAAACATTTGACAAAGAGGATGTAAAAAATATGAATATCGTTTAAAACAAATGCTTCGATCGGAGTTATTTTATTGATAAAAAATAAATAAAGAAAACTGAATTTCTTAGCGTACATCACGGTTAGTTCAGAGCCATTATAATTTCGTCAAATGCTAAACAAATACGAACATTGTTTTCAATAATTTTGTCTACATGCTTCCTGTCTTAACGATGACTATTGAAATCGAATTGTTATAATTAATAAAAAAAGTGTGTTTATTATTCTAATGCTTTATGATATACAATATTCTTAGTAAATAAACAGTTTTGCTGGTATTCCGACACGGGAACAGGCGACCTATAACTGGCCATGTGAAAAACATGGATTTCCAAGAAAACTAACATTTAGCGACTGCCCTTGATATTTATTTATCGACATTAATTATAACAATTCGATTTCAATAGCCATCGTTAAGACAGGACAACGTCTGTCGGGTCAGCTAGTATATATATATATATATATATATATATATGTGTGTGTGTATGTATATATATATAGGCGTGTGTGTGTTTGTGTGTATATATATGTATATACTTACATTATATGTATATATAAATCAATTGTGAATCAAAAACACATTTCACCCCCTTTTTTAACAGGTATAGGGCCGAATTCGGAAAATATATTTTAATGGTACTTGGGATATTTACAAAAGCATCCATTTAAAGCAAAGAGCACTTCGTTATCTTGATTGGTTCGATAGATATGGAGGGATAATCGATAACAATTTACACGTATTTTCACCTCTTTAATTAAAGAATTTTGATACGTCTTGGAGTCCTGTCATAGAATTTTGTATACGTAACCAATTGAAGTAAAAATTACGACGAAAGTCAATTATTGTGTTTCGATAATACAGACTATTTATAAATAACACATTTTGCTCGTTTTTATTGCTTGGGGGTTGAATTTAAAAAAAATCCTAAAACTACTTTTTGGGTATTTACGTAAGAAACATCTTGAAGTGAATTCCAACTCTCTATCCCAAAGGGTTCGAGAGATATCGATAGTTAATCGGAAACACGTTTAAGGTCATTTCACTCCCTTAAACATTGAATTACGAAAATTCATTAAAATGGCTAATATGCATGTCCTATTAAAGTAAAAATCACAATGATAGGCCGTCAGGTTCGACCCCTATCGACGTTCTTTGGAAATACATTTCACCCCTTGTTATCGAATTTCGAAAAATCCATTCTTAGTGGGCGCCTACGGGCCAAAGAGAAGCTTCCCTCAAAATTGCATGGTTCTAGGTCCAGCGGTATGGGCTGTGCGTCGATGAGTGAGTGAGTGAGTGTGTGTGTCAGGACACTACATTTTTTATATTAAGATAGCATGTTAATAAGTACGTTACAAATTTTGTGAGACTATTATCTTGTTAAATGTGAGGTAAAGTTTTGTAATAAAAATTTGTGTTGGCGAGTTTTAATGGTCAAATTCGCTTTTGAAAGTGGAATTTCACAACTAACTTTTGTTAATATACCCTATGTAATGTACATGTAAGAATGTATTTATGGGTGTGGTTTATTAGTTACTAGATCTGTAATCTGCAAATAAGGTGTCGAATACGTGTCACCTTTATTTCAATGGTCACTCAGTTTTTCACCATAGAATTTGTTGACATTGCATTTCATGGATATTAAATGCCACGGTTCGTTGCGCAAATTCCCGATGAACAAACATGTTCCCCTTTTTCGCAACATCCTCAAGTCAAACATTTTCGAGAAATTTGAAAATTAAATATGTGAATACTGACAGGCAACACGCAATGTTCAGGAGATTTGAATGAATGTTACGATAGTTAGTGATGGACAGTAAAGTACCAACAGGTAGAAGTCCATGGTTGACAAATCGGGGGAGCGCGTGGGCCACTCGACAGGGCCTCCCTTTCGTATCCTGCTCTCTTGAAATACTGGATGTGGCAACGTAACTCCCTGTTTCGAAATGTGCGACATTCAGGCTGTACATGTCGTAGCGGGGCGGGAATGGTCTCATTCGAGAGACGTGTGTGTAAAGTTTTGTTCCTCACCGATGCCAATCGCTATCGTGCGTTGGAACAGTGTAGAGTGTGTGTGAACATGTTGGAGGAATTTCTTTTCCCGCGGCTTGATGAATTGGACTTATGGAGCATTTGGTTCCAACAAGACGGAGAAACGGCCCACACTTCAGGGCATCGATGGCTGTTTTGAGGGAACACATCCCGGAGCGCCTCATCTCAATAAGAAGCGATTTGAAGTGGCCAGCCTGCTGCCTCGATTTGGCGCCTTGTGATTTAATTTTTTGTGACATGATATCTCATGTTTATGTCAAACGTCCAATGACTCCACACGTCCTGAAGGCCAACATCCTGGCAGAAATTACCGACTTACACACTGGTATGCTGGTACGTGTCACGAGAAACTCCATAAATCGGCTTACTCAGCAACTTGGCAATGGGGGCCGTTACCTACTTGATTTTATTTTCAAAACTGTGTGAAACGAAACTTTAGATATGAACCTACATTATAAAAATTAAAATGGAATCTTTATGATTCACATAATGGGTTTTATTGCCATGTTAAGAAAGGAAGTTATGTTGCCGCACCCTGTACTTGTTTGAGGTATTCACGTACAGCACGAGCATTGCGTGATGGTGCCCCATCATGCTGTAGCCACATGTTGTAACGTGTCGCAAGTGGTACGTCTTCCAGTAACTCGGGGAGTGTGCATTGTAAAAACCCCTGGTACAAATAGCCATAAACACGTGCTTAACATGTGTGGTTCTGCTAGGTTCTTGGACTAAGCCAGCCCACATGTGGACGGAAAATATCTCTTGGTGAAACGTTACGACCGTCGCAAGTGGATATTTTGCGCCCACACATGACTGTTGTAATAACCATGTCGTTTGAAACAGGCTTCTTCTGTAAACAGAACACACCTCGAAAAGCCGGTCCCCCGCGCTGTCTTCTGCAGAAACCTTGTACAGAGCTCATCTGGGTGGAACGTCATGTGGCTATAATACTTGCAGTCGAAGTGGGTAGTAGGGTCGAAACTGCAGCTTGCAATGTACAACACATTCCACACTGTCACATTAGAGGTATCCAGTGTATGTGCGATGGTACGGGTGCTGGCCGATAGTTCATCGTCGACTCCGTTCAGAACATTTTCTTCGGTGTGGTGTACTCTGTCGCTTACATGCCATTGTTGCGAAACGTTGGTTGGAGACTTCCCGTATCTCGCAGACGATGGACGATTCTTGCAAACATTTTGTGCGCTGGGTGTCGTCTGTTTCGATATCTTGCAGCTAATATTCCAGTGCACTTTGCTTCACCATGAATGAAGACCATGTCGGTCAGTTCCGCCAGTATGTCTCTGTCCATCGTCACTGCGCAATGGAAGTGTGGATCTAGCCTCGCCCTATTCATCGGTTGAATGTACGTGGCCGTGAATAATGCATGCACAAATTTATTGCGGGACAATCGTTTTAGCATAGGAATAAGACAGCAACAAGTTCACCTCGCAAACATCACTCGTTGCCTAGAGTAAAGAGGTTTCCGTACGAAAGTAATGTTATGTTGGCCAGCACAATAATTGACTCATTTACACGCGAATTACAACACGCTCATTTGTGTTTCAATGTAAGTACGCATTACTTGTGCTGTTCTGAAGTTGTGTAATACTAACTAGCGTACGTTATTCAAGAAGTGTGTAGCATTAGCAAACATTATTAACGCTAAACCCCTGATATCGTTAATAAATGTCGGTTAATTAATGTCACGTAATCAACCCTATTTTTCCGATACAGTCTATGGTTATTATTAGTACACGTTTTGGTGCAGTTCATAGAATAAATGTCATGAATCCCCTCGTGGTTAGGCCTTCTAGCATCACAATGACATTTAATGGCATATGTCTTTAAAACACGAAGCAATCTATATTGCATGTTATTAATTCCCTCAAACCTACGACTACTGAATAACGCTTTACGTACGTACATTTGTTTTTCTATCCATTCATCACTAACTAGAATGACGTCCATTCAAAGCTCCTGTGTATAGCGTGTTGCCTACCTGTCTGTATTCACATTTTCTGTTTTCGATTTTCTCAAAAAACGGTTGACTTGAGCGTGTAACAACAAGGCAACTTTTTTCTTCACTGGGGTTTGCGCAACAAACCATGGTGTTGAATATCCATAAAACGCAGTGTCAAAAAATTCTATGGCGAACAACGGCGTAACCAACCCCATTATGTAATGATGGCGACATGTCTTCGACACCTTATTTGCACAGATTACAGATCATATTACAAATATACCACACCGTGAAATACATTCTTACGTGTACATTACTTTAGAATCAATTAACAAAATTCAGTTGTTGAATTCAATTTTCAAACGCGAATTTGGCCCTTAAAACGTGCACCAACAAAACATTTTTACTACATAACTTTATCTCATTTTTTTCCTCGGAATCATCTCTTAAAGTTAGTAACATACTTTCATTAACACGATATCTATATATAACAGTTTAGTTACATGCATGTGTGAAAGCATAATAATATTTGATATTAGTAGACATGAAATTCATTCATCATACTCATTAATTACAGAGAAGGCAAAACGACTTAATTTCACATTGAGCGTTGTTACTGAATTAAAAAATTACTTTTGTATAATATGTATACCTTATCTCCGTAAACTAATGTTAGTACACATTTGTGAGAATTCTACGTAACACAAACCCTTCTTCCACGCGGAAAAGATAAATATAGTTTTAACTAACAATAAATTCGTGGTTCTAATATACAGCTTAGTAGGATTTTCACGACTTCGTAAGACACAAACAAACACACCAGCCTAACCAGCTTAACGAAGCTCAGCGTCCATTAGAGTGGATTCCGTCCGACAGGAAGTGAACAACCTTTAACGCCTCATTTCAGGAACAGGAGAAAACGGTTCTGTAGGCATTTTGTCCAATTATAAAAACAGGAGAAAACGGTTCTGTAGGCATTTTGTCCAATTATAAAAACAGGAGATGCAATAGCAGAAGTTTTCCTTTAGTGGTGTAAAAGAAACTTCCTCTTTTTCACTACGAAGTGAAAACAAGAGTAACAGCTTGCTGACAAAAATTCGAATAGTTAATCTGAACTCTTAACATAAATAACCTGGTATGGTGAATAAAATAGATATCGTCAAACAAGTTTTTATGGAGGCACTCATAGTCCGAACTCACGTGCACTACTGCCTTAGAAACTATTTACAAAACATTTATTAAGACCTATAGACATATAGGCTATAATAATTCCTTTAAATACATGCAAATAAAAGTTATTTTATTTATGTCGTCACTAATTTCTTAAGGGGCTTCCCTATCTGCCCTTAAAACGCGTTGCAGCGAGTTACGACTGTTTTATTTTTTGACAAATCAATTTATCATGCATTATATTTGTAATCATACAAAAAAATCATACACTTAAAATGATGTCAGTATAGCAATAAAAATTCGGCATTTTTATTAGGAAAATAATTTTTGTGCCTCTCAAAATGGATAAAATTCACTTTTCCAGGCTTCTTTATCTGAGAAAATGACAACCGTATTCGAGAAACAAAAAATATATAAACAAGCGTTAGACTTTGAACTATGCTGCCCACAAATAAAATGACTTGGTCACCGCTTAAAGTCCCATAGGAAAAATGATAAAAGTACAGCACTGCACGCCAGATGAGTAGCTTGCAAGTAGAGGCGATAATACATTACATACGTCTATCAACGGCGCTCTTACCGCTCCTGCCTCATACACATAATCGCAGCTTATCTATACAGGACTCTTAAGTATAATTAATTTCTGCGCACAGAAAGTTTTCCGAAAGCAATGACTATACAACAAAAATAGTTTGGTTGATGATGCAATACTTCAGGACAACAGTTAAGTTTGGTTGTCGGTATTGTCTGAATTGTTCCTAGAACAACCAGTTCTATAGAAATAACTGTTCGTAATGTAAAATTTAGATGGTCTTAGCTCCTTACAGAAATCAGATTGTTACTTAGAACAAATAACAAATTGTTGTAAGAACAATCCTGATACTACCAACAGTTAAACTGGACTGCCTTCCTTACTTAAACATAAGTGTGATTCCTACGCCAAAACGTTTCTTCAGTGTTCAAACGCGCTATTTTATCACCCTAGTATGCTATCGTTTAACATGAACCATTGCACACGGGACCAATTAACTATCGATTTTTGTAGGCGCAACGCAACATTTACACCAGCGTTGCGTCTGGTTGCGGTGTAATGGAATTAAATACGCACACACAGCAATGAAGACCCATTTTACTTGCTCTGCATTTGCGCTGCGTAGGGGCAAATCGAAGGTGGTGGTATTTAATCGGGGCCCTTAGACGTAACACAGACAGCACCATCATTTTGTTGGTTACTTGTATAGTGATAGAAAGGCTTTACAGCGTGTTTGATATATGCGTTTTTGTTGTTAAGCCTACTAAACACGTCGCATACAAACAAAATCACCCAAGCTATTTATTTAGGATACATAAGCACGATCTGTGTGTTGATTTAGCGTGGTGATAGTTTGTAAAAGTTATGTTGAAAACACGTTTTAAATTGTTCCTTAAAGTGATTTATTGTGGCTGTAATGTTAACATTAAAATGAACTACAATGTAATTTCTTTTAACATAATTAAAACACCACTTGATTTTAAATATCTATACTCTGAATAGTTTCAAGACAATAAATGACTAAAAATTTTTCATTTCATTTATATAAATGATTTTCTGAAATCAATTTTCAATGTAACATTACTCCTTCTTTTGTTACGTAAGGTTATTAAAATTTATGTTAAAAATGTGAATATAACATGATACTTACGACATTTCGCAAGAATAAAGCAATGATACCGGCTAAGCAGAACTTGTGACTTTTAGTACGTTGTTATATATATATATATATATATATATATATATATATATATATAAAGTCGTGTTAGTTACACTATTTATAACTCAAGAACGGCTGAACTAATTTGGCTGAAAAATAGTGGGGAGGTAGCTTAGAACCAGGAGAAGGACATAGGATACTTTTCATCCCGTTCGACCGCGTTCCCGTGTGACGTCAAAGAGAATACAACTCACTATAAAATGTGGTATAACAAAAACGCATATGACATGGAATAACAAAACGCAAATTACAGCTAAACATAATTTTGTCTATGGTTAAGAATGTTTGAAAATTTGATAATTATAAATTTTGTCAGAAATCAGTAATCAGTAATAATCAGTAATTTGTATTCTCTTTGACAATTTGTATTCTCTTTGACAATACCGCGACCAAGACGATCGAATCTTTCCCGACAAAGCATGTTCACAGGTAGGAAGACCATCTGCGTTGTTTGTTCTTGCGCCTGAAAATAAAACCAATTAAGACCTATGCACCAAAATACATGAAAAATAAAGAATCATTAAAATACTTAATCCAAAATCTGCTTACTTTTTGCCTGGGGTGCTGTCTGATGTTAGAAACACACACAGTAGAAACACATACCACAGAAACACAGAAGACAGAAAGTTCTAAGCAATGCCAGTTCTTTATTACGTGTTTCTAAAGTATGACAGTTCTTAGATGTGTGTTTCTATTATACGACTGTTCTAAAGCACGTGTTTCTATAGTATACCAGTGCTAACATCTCGGATTCTGTTGTGTAATCGTTCTAAACTGTGAATTTCTGCTGCATAACGTTTCTACCATACATGGTTCTGTAATACGTGGTTCTAAGTTGTGTGTTTCTGTCGTACGTATGTTCTAACATCTGTGTTTCTGCTGTGTATTGGTTCTAACGTGTGAATTTCTGTTGCATAACGTTTCTAACATACGTGGTTCTGCAATGTGTGGTTCTAAGCTGTGTGTTTCTGTCACACATTTGTTCTAACATCTCTGATTCTGTTGTTTAACGGTTCTAAATTGTGAAATTCTGTTGTGTGACGTTTCTAACGTACGTGGTTCTGTAATCTGTTGTTCTAAGTTGTGTGTTTCTGTCGTACGTATGTTCTAACATGTGTGTTTCTGCTGTACATCGGTTCTAACATGCAAATTTATACTGTATGACGTTTCTAACATACGTGGTTCTGCAATATGTGGTTCTAAGTTGTGTGTTTCTGTCATACGTTTGTTCTGCCGTCTGTGTTTCGGCTGTATGTTGGTTCTAACATGTGCATTTCTGCTGTACGACGTATCTAACGTTCATGGTTCTGCATTATGTGGTTCTAAGTTGTGTGTTTCTGTCATACATTTGTTCTTAAATCTCTGATTCTATTGTTTAATAGTTCTAAGATGTGAATTTCTGTTGTGCGACGTTTCTAACATACATTGTTCTAAGATACGTGGTTCTATGTTGTGTGTTGCTGTTGTACGTTTGTTCTAACATGTATGTTTCTGTTGGGTATTAGTTCTAACATTTAAATTTCTGTTGTCAAACGTTTCTCAAGTATGTGGTTATAAAATGTGTGGTTTTAAGTTGTGTATTTCTGTCATATATTTGTTCTAACATCTTTGATTCTACTGTATGGGTGTTATAACATCTGTGTTTCTTACATAAGACGTATCTGTCATCTGTGTTTCTAACAAATGTTTGTTCTATATTATGTGTTTCTACTGTCTGATTGTTATAACATGTGACATTTCTAATGTATGTGGTTTTGGTTATGTACCTATTCTATTATATGGCAGTTCTAAGTTGTGCGTTTCTAACGTATGTGTGGTTCCCTTTTTGCCTCTAAGGCGGAACAGAGTTCGCAGAGCCAGATAGTGTACACTAAAAAGTGCTTGTGTAACAATTTTCAGATTTACAATGTTCTTTTTAAGGTTACTAAAATTAATGTTTAAAAAGGGAATATAACATGTTCTTATAACGTTTTTGGAATGAAAAATCATTGAAGCCGGCTTAGGAGGTCTTGGAACTTTAAGTATGTCGTTCTGTACACTTAAAAGTGCTTGTGTACCAATTTTCAGTTTTACAATGTTTTATTTAAGATTATTAAAAAAATTATGTTTAAAATGTGAATATAATATATTACTTATGAACTTTTTGCATGTGAAAACAATGAAGCCGTCATAGGAGGACTTGGGACTTTTAGTATGTTGTTTAGTACACTTGATAGAACACTCACGCCAAAATTCAGATTCACAATACAGTTTTACTGTTTTTCATAAAATATTCCTTAAAATGCTTGGGTTATTCGGTGCCAAAGCCAAAGAAGATAGCGTTACGGCCTTTCATTCGACGTTTAAATCCATATTATTTCACTAAGCCATGTTCGATTATTTAACGTAAACTTTTCGTTGGAAATTTCGTAATTCATAGCCAAGTTTGTCAAGTATGACACTAAAAATAATGCATCATAACAAATTTAATTTACACGCACACACAACACGTGTGTGTACATACATACAAAGTAGACTTTATATGAGTCTGTATTCTGCTCAACTAACATGTGTGAGAAAACAAGAGAAGCATTGTAACAACAGGATATACATATGATCTTTGAAAGAACTGTGCAATGGGAGTTCATGACTAGATTCCGTTTCTTGGACGTAATCCATTGCAAAATTGAATGATTGTCAAAGAAAACTAAACAAATAAAAGAAAACCATAAAATAAGCAGAGTATGCTTAGTCAGCAAGATACATACACAACATGAAATTCCAAGATGGAATCGGGTCAAATAAAAACGAAGAACAAACAGATAATAAATGAAATTAATAACAAATAAAATAAAAAACCAAATAACATGCGATACAACGATGAGACGAAACAACAAACACAGTAGATATCAGACACAAACAGAAAAATAACAAAAGAACACAACATGTAGACGAGACAAAACGCAACAAATATCAGACATATACAGACAAGACAAACGACACAATGAAGAGACGAAACAAAACACAGTAGTTTTCCAGACAGACAGTGTTACGACGTTTCGGGAACTGGAATCTGTTCCCGTCAACAGGTAGACACACAGGGTTCAGGAACACGAGTGCGACTGATCAGTAGTTTCCTAACCTAACAAAATCGACCTTTCAATCAAAGCATAGAATTTTTCCATATTTTAAAATAATATAAGCCAATCTAAACTTACTTAAACTATTCTAGTCTAATTAAAAATAATATAAAATAATTGTCACGGGGAAGAGGAATGCTCACGCGCATGCCCAGGGTTTGCACATGCTCAAAGCACGTTTTGCTTCTGTGATGTAGTTGCATTTCTCCTGTTAGACTGCGTTGTGCCAGCCTTAAAAGTGTGTGGTATATAACGCATCGTTAAAAGCATCAGTTAAAAAATAAATAGCAATCCCAGACAATAGTTTTGCCAACTTTCTGAGCAAAAATTTTTCTCGTGTAGCGTATACCTGGAAAACAATCTCTGACGCCGAAATCTCGCACTTTTGAAAGCGGCGCAAGTGATCACGACTAAAGAATTGACCATTACTGGTAATTTTTTTCTAATAAAGGTGGTGCATATAATAATAGAAAAAACTTTAAGCTTTAAAAATTCGTATGCAACTGCGTATTCCCCTTATAAATTACGTCAACGTGTTTTACATCAATAAGTTTATGAAAACAAGATACATGACAGCTGTTAATGCTTATTCAATAAATTTCCGCGGCTGGATGACTTTTGTTAAGGGCGCCGTCCAACTTGAGCGGTTTCACGCGTTAAACGCTTAGAAGCGACGAAGCTGTAAGGGCGTCCTTGAAGCGCGCATTGAATGCCGTATCTTCACAACGAGCCAATCGCTGGACTAGCGCGCAGGATTCCCGCTGATCCATTTACAAACAGTGATCGTGTAATTTTATTGATGCGAAACCAGTATCGAAGTTTAGAACACGTTTATAAATGAGTTTCATGTGCATCATGTTAGAACAACAATCTGAAAATACCGTTTTTAGCTTTGTTGATGTACTTCTAAACAAGACGTGTTTTAACGAGCACAGTGTCATAAGAGTGAGTGATAGTCAGCATCTTGAATTTTTGTATTTTGTGTCGTAACATTTCTTCTTGGTAAATGTTTGGAACTTTAACCTAACTCTGAAACAGAATACATTCTGATAGAATTTTAGACATCCTATATATCTCTTTGTCGTTACTGCTGTTATAAATCGAATTGCAGTCACAAAATTCCTATCGATCATTCATTGAAAATCACAATAACCCATGTACAGCACTGAAACTTCGAATTTTGAAAAAATTTAAAGCTTTTTTGCCGCCACTAACCTAATTATTACCCTGAAGCAGACATGAACTGAAAATCGATGGGTTTGATATATATAGAAGATTTATCTCAAACATATTCCAGGTATTTTCACGTCCTAAGAGACTAAATTTCTAGAAACCCTTGAATCACATTTAGACTACTTAACTGGTGTCTCTTGGACGTGAAAATCACAATAGCCCGCTGAGTTCAAGGTATATGGATGATTAATTGAAAACACATTTCATCATTCTTCACCCCTTTTCACCTCCTTTGCTGGGGAATTTCAAATTCGTGAGCGTACTCTTAAGGTATTTGGGTAAGGATAAATCTTAAACAAAAATCACCTCGATATACAAATATCAATGGGGTCTTAATTACAATTCGATCTGTAAGAACGGTAACGGAAAACAAAGATTTATGGTGTCTAGAATTCAATCAATATATATTCTTTTCTGCAGTTAAGATAAAGTTCCATGAATTTAGTCAGAAGAAAAGTTACGATTCACGGTAAAAAAAAAAATTCAAGATGGTAACTATCACTGACTCTTAACAATGACAGTCCCTCCTTTCCCGAATTGTAGTTTCTTTTCGTACGGTGGCACTATGGGCACATATGGAATAAATTATTTTAGTAAACTAATTTTCCAAGCACATTACAACTCATTTGAAGCACGAGGTAGGCGTCGCTCTTAGTAGTGAGGTTTTGAGAGTAATGTGAGAGTGTGAGAGTGAAGCAGGGCAATGACATAAGAGTTGCGGGGGGAACTGGAGTTCCTGAAGAAAACATTTCGACTGACGGAAGCATGCGTAACGTCTCCCCATGCGAAAAATTAGGAACGACCTCACGAGGGATCGAATCCGGGTTGTCGTATCGGAAGGAGAGAGGTTCGGCCATGCGCTATAATATAAAGGCGTGTTATTAAAATATCCCAAAGGTGAAATATTTTCAAATTCCCACAAATTTGATAATATAAACACGGCACAAACTAAATAAATACACGTAGTATCACATTGCTACTTGTTTGTTAGGTATTTTACGTAATAAAAATATATCTGAATGGATACCACTGCAAGAATAGTAACACAGTATGAGTAGAGACACTGGTAAATCGCGGGAAAAGTTTATTATTTGCTAGGCTCCAACGTACTATATATAACACTGACGGTTTTGCACCTAGGCTATATTGGCTATCGTTTATGTGAAGCACCGTGATTCTCTTCAACAAATCGAATTAGAACTGTACAATTTTAACACAGAACGTGTGCGATTTGTCCGAAAGCTCTTCACACGTGTTACAATTGACACACTACAATTTTCGCGATTTTCCACTGTCTCTGAGTATGATAACTAAAAATTTAAGTCAAGTCATCTTACTTACTAGTATATATTTCGCCAAGCTCATGAAATTCGAGAAAAAAAATCCCTCAGGTATGTCATTATGAGAATAATTATTAGAGAGGATGATGTATCGCGAAAATGTTTTGTGCCAACATACCCTTGAAAACGCTATAGTTAATTACAACACATATGATTAGGTAATGTTCATCTGACACAACGCAGCTGTCTGCAAACCAATAACAGGCACCAAATATTACAACAGCGGGATTCTTATTGGATCAGTCAAATAGGGCAACAGCTTCGCATAAAAGCGAAAACCAGTCATCTTCTGGTAATCTGAACGTGCGTTGAAACCCAGCAAACAGTCAAGTTTTCCCGCGATAAATCATCCTCTGTAATAATATTATTATAAGATGGCCGAAATTGTGAAAAGCATACGGCATTACAAAAATGTACAAAAGTAAAGTCAGGTTACCTAGCAGGCCTACTACATGTATACGAAGCTTCATTAAATACTGTCCACGGGTGAAACATTTCTAGCAGGACACATACACGGACACACAACGCGCGCGCGCACACACACATAGACACAATCAGGACGGTGATCTAATAGGTCTTCTTCGCCTTCGGAAAGTGGGCTAAAATTCATACATTTATTAAGTGTAACCTTTCAATCTATTTAAGAGGTGTTTGCAGAAGCATAATTCCCGGAATTTGATCACGTTTTATTATTTTTTCTGGCAGGTGTTCGGCTTTCTGTAACAAAAAAAAATCTGGCTACCCTGCAACATTAAATAAATATTCATGAGTGTGTTGGAAGAGGAGAAGAAACTAGAAGAAGGAAGACGTTTTTGACAATTTCTTACCTTGCTAGATGAGTGTTGAATGAGGCTGTAACGTTGGCGCAGCTGAGTGCACGATGCGTGTGCGACATTACTCGAAGACGGCAAAGTACATACTGCTCTAGTCGGCCGTGCCGCTGCCTCGCGCTACCCCCTTGCTGGCGTCACATAATTTTGTCATCTACTTTACAACGTGCTTCTTCGTCGTCAGGGCCTTGATTTACATTCATTTACGTTCTTTACAGAGCCACGTGGTTCAGTGGCACAACAATTTATTTCCACCCGGATTTCGGTTCCTCCAAGATGGATTTGCTCTGACCCGGGTTTGGTTACCTTCAATAAATTTACTCTGACCCGGGTTTGGTTACCTTCAATAAATTTGCTCTGACCCGGGTTTGGTTACCTTCAATAAATTTGCTCTGACCCGGGTTTGGTTACCTTTAATAAATTTACTCTGACCCGGGTTTGGTTACCTTCAATAAATTTACTCTGACCCGAGTTTGGTTACTTTCAATACATTTGCTCTGACCCGGGTTTGGTTACCTTCAATAGATTTGCTATGACCCGGGTTTGGTTACTTTCAATAAATTTGAATTCACCCAGGTACGGCTCCCCACAAAGGCTTTATGCATTCACCCAGGTTTGGTCCCCTGCAGTGTATTAGCATCCAGAAGGGTTTCGGGGTTCCCTAAAATGGATATTCTTTGACCCGCGTTTGGTTACCTTAAGTAAATTTGAGTTCGTCCGGGTTTAGTTCTCTACATTTGATTTGCGTTCACATGAGTTCGGTTCCCTACTAAGGCTTTGTTTTAGCCCGTGTTCGATTCCGAGTACATGATCAGAACACTGAACTAAACAGTCGCACTCGTGTTCCTGAACCCCGTGCGTCTGCCTGATGACAGGAACAGATTCCAGTTCCCGAAACGTCGTAACACTGTCTGTCTGGAAAACTACTGTGTTTTGTTTCGTCTCTTCATTGTGTCGTTTGTCTTTCCTATATATGTCTGATATCTGTTGCGTTTTGTCTCGTCTATTTGTTGTGTCTTTTTGTTATTTTGCTGTTCGTGTCTGATATCTACTGTGGTTTTTTTTTTATGTTAGTCTCATCGTTGTGTCGCATGTTACTTGGTTTTATATTTTATTTGCTATTATTTTCATTTATTATCTGTTTGTTCCTTGTTTTTATTTGACCCGATTACATTTTGGAATTTCATGTTGTGTATGTATCTTGCTGACTAAAGCATACTCTGCATATTTTATGGTTTTCTTTCATTTGTTTAGTTTTCTTTGACAGTCATTAAATTTGTAATGGCGTACTTCCAAGAAACAGAATCCAGTTAAGACTATCAAAATACAAGCTGTAAAACGTTATGAACATTCCCGTCTTTCTGTGCATGGCAAGGAGAGTAAAGTGAAGCAGAAATAGTTTATTTGGGTCTAATTTTAAGCATAACTTATGCAGAAAAATCATTGCATGTTTTAACGCTACATTTTTTGTTCGCCATTTAAATTATGTTTTAATTTATTTTACACTGTGTTGACGTAAAGAAAGTATTACCAATAAAATAACCAACAAGTCTACTCGCAATATGATAAATTATTAAAGTAAAAGTTCTGTGAATCCTAAATTATCAGACTTATTTATATTTCGAGAAAAGTTTTCTTTCGTTTCTAGTACGTTGTCTTTCATGTAAGTGAAGAAACCAGAAAAAAAAACTTACGAAAACAGGAAGAGCTTATTTTATTGTTCACCAATTAGTACCACCAATAAAGATTAATGTTACCCTACCGCATTCTAGCCATTTCTACGCATTGCATTAATAAAAACCTATTACCTAGATTCACCAGGTGGCTTCCTTCATACACGGTAGGATAACCGGTTATGTTTCAAGGCCATGCCCCAATGTAACAAAGAATTTATGAGCTCAGAGTCAGTAATCAAGTATTTCAGAACCCCTCATATCAAAAAATGCCGTTAGGTCCTTGCGTGGCCAAGCGATTAAAAACATAAGCAAACCGAATATAGCAGCAACAGGTTTTTTTTTTTCGTCGTGCAAGGAAGAGGTTTGAATTATAATGGATACTAGAAGTTCAAATACACAAATATTTTTCTTAACGATTTATTGTTTTAAATGATATTCGTAGCAATAATTGACGTAGCACTGCTTCAGGATTTCAGCACGCCGACATATAAACATCATTACGGTCATCTACTTTTTATTACAGGACTTACCAAAATAAGTTAAAAGTTAAACTTCGATTGCTGACATAGAAGGTTCATTTCAATAATAGGTTTCATAAGATTCTTGTAACGTCAAATTATTTATTCGAATAATTATAACTTTACATGGAATCTAATTTAAGTAGTAAACTGTCTTTAGTAAACCTTAATTTCACAGTATAAGTCCAGATAGAGTCAATCCCCGCCTTTTTTGTACTGTTACGATATTTATATGTATACCAAAACTATGGAAAAAGGCTTCAGGGCTTACAAGAGGGAATAATCTAAGTTTTATGTTTGTATGAAATATTGTTTGTTTTGGAAACATTACTTAGGAGTAAAGTCCCTCTTAGAAATAAATTTAGATCAAACTTTTTCCTACAAAGGTATTTCAAAGGAAAAATTTGCATGTTTTGCATCATGAGCACCGCGAAAACCAATAAACATAATAAAACCAAATAATTTGCATTGAAACTACATTTCACGCAATGTGGGTTGACGGATTACGTTTCAAAATATTTTACGTGTAATTTCAATGTGAATTACGTCATTGAATTATGCTTATTTGTTACACGGTGTTAATAAAGTAAAATATAATTTAAATTAAATATTCGATTAGTGGAAAACAAGCTTAGCTAATTTTTTAAAGAGGAAAATTACTCCCAAGGAACGTCTGCAAAACTAACACAATTTTATAGACATACAAACTTTCGATTTCTCACTTACCTGAACACTCTTAGCAGCGAAGTGCCAAGATTAAGAAAGAGAGTGAGAAGGGAACCCCGAGAATAAAAACACAGCTTACCAAAGGTGCGTCCGCTATGTTTCACATAAACTTATAATACGACCCGGAAGGCCATTCGGCTCCCACCAAGGCGATCCTGGTTCGATTCCCGGCGAGGTCGGTCCCTGGATTTTCGTACGTGGGAATCGTGCTGGAAGATGCCGTTGGTGGCGGGTTTTCACGGGGATCTCCCGTTTCCCCCGCCTATTCATTCCGGCACTGCTCCATACTCACCTAATGTCACCCTTCACCAGCGCTAAAGACCTCGATGACCAAAATGTCTCACTCACTCATGATAGGGTAAGCCAGTAATCTTCTGGTAAGCTGAACGTACGTTGATACCCAGCTAACGATCAAGTTTTCCCTCGATAAACTATCATTTCTAGTAATACTGTAAGTAAACTGTTCCGTAAACCATGATAAAAATATTGTTCAGGAGAGGCCGCTTCATAATCGTTCAGGGTTAATGATTACGAACGCAGAAGCGAAACCTACTCTGTAAAAAAACTTCCTCAAATGTTTAGGAAGTTATTATCCCAGACGCAAACTTTTACAGTTGTTACAATACAAGTCTGGTATCTTCAGTATACATTTGACTGTTTTATAAAAAGGTTTAGGAGTCCTACCATAGATGTCTGGGAAACTATTCTACCATACCTACTTTCTTAGCGTTCCTATACGCACGTCTGGTAAATTTACAAACTATTTTTTAGAGTGTACATATGCGTGTGTAGCTCGGCTCGCCAACGATATGGCAAAGTCAATAGCCAATGAACAGACTGCATTTAGTTTCTTGGACGTACTCCATTGCAAATTGAACGACTGTCAAAGAAAACTAAACAAATAAAAGAAAACCATAATATAAACAGAGTATGCTTAGACAACAAGATACATACACAACAAGAAATTCCAAAATGGAATCGGGTCAAATAGAAACAAGGAACAAACAGATAATAAATGAAAATAATAATAACAAATAAAATAAAAATCAAGTAACATGCGACACAACGATTCCATTTTGGAATTTCTTGTTGTGTATGTATCTTGCTGACTAAGCATACTCTGCTTATTTTATAGTTTTCTTTTATTTGTTTAGTTTTCTTTGACAGTCGTTCAATTTGCAATGGAGTACGTCCAAGAAACTGAATCCAGTCATGCACTCCCATTGCACAGTTCTTTCAAAGATCAGCCAATGAACAGCAGCTGACTATCTCGAGGCCTGACTTACAAATTTCCACAACGGGCTTTAATAATGCCGACACTTAAGTTCGTGCAACGAGCCGCAGCAGAGAGTATAAACTGGTCCACGAGCGTTGCGATGTTCTAAGAGTGCTACCGACACACGTATAGCAAATACCCACCACAAACCCTTTCGCAGAGTGCTTTTCATTATGTTTCTGCGGGACTGTTAAGATAACTAAATTCTATGACGTCAAAAATTGATAATCCTAATGTCCACAGTTGGTGATCATATTTGGTCATAGGGTTTATTGACATAATTCCTCATAATTCCTCACGAAGATTGCTGTTGCAATACTAGGATTTTTGGACTTTCGGAACATTGTATGATAGTGAAATACACTTTTATGTGTACTGACGTCCAGTAAATAAAATGTAGTTTTGGCCATAGGAAAGCCATACCAGTAAGTGTTATTTTTTTGTTAATTTTGCATAAATTTGTGACTAGTAACAAATTCTTACCATAAGCATAACGTCACTCTAATTGTATAACCTCCTAACTCCATTTTAATGAATGCAGGAAATATCAGTTATTTTTTTCTGTGGTGAAATAAAACATTATTTTTATGATATTCCAATAAAATAACTCTTTATATTTACTTTTTAACCAAACTTTGGACATGCTATATAATTAATACGATTTAAAGAGACAAAAAGGCAATAAACAAAAAATGGAGTTACAAGGTTTTACAATTACGTTGACAATAAATGGTACTCTGTAAAAGTGACGAATTTAAATATAGTTCTACAGTTACGTTTGTAATATTATAATACACATGTTACACTAGAAAAATTTGAACATTCCAGGTATATTTTTACTCTGGTTGTATGTAAGAAAGTTAATACCACAACCTAATTCGAAGTGCTGTAATGGTAATTACTACATGTATAACGTCTACAAAATGTTGATCTTGTAAAACTACAAACCTCACCTGCGCCATCTGTGGTCGAAAACGTAACAATAGCGAACGTTGTGGTTCGGCTACCAGACACTAGCGCAATTACATACTTAGTGCTTAAATTTTAATTCCTAGCCTCCATAGCCTAAACGAATAATTTAAGGTTCTGCACCTAAAAATTCGTAATTTTATAACTATACCAATCACTGTCTAACTCTTGCACATGACATGAACAGTTATTTCTCACAAATAACATATTTTTCGGTTCTATAGTTATCGTACAAATAAATCCTTGCCAAAGTAGCAATTTGACCGTTTTCACTACTTATTCAAAGTAAAAACTATTCATACGATACTACAAATTGAGTTATTTTGAGTGAATGCAAATGTATCTACTATCTAGTAACAGAACGACATTTACGTTATTTCACGTAAAAAATACGGGTATTAAAACACTTGCAAAAATGTAAGTGCATTCTTATACACAAGCAATATTTACGTGAAATTACAAAGATGTCAATATGTAGCTTATTATGCTTACTTTCATGCTGAAATTATATTATTCGTATCGTTTGAACAGTTTTTACTTTGGGTAAGCAGCGAAAATGGTCAAATCGCTTATGCATTGACGTCGGCTTGTACAAAACTATGAAATCGAATTATTTATGTATTGGTAATTGCTGTTCAGGGGCCTCCATAGATAGGTTGCGATTGTGCGTGTGAGATAGGAGCATAAGGTTGTCGTTAACCGACTCACGTACTGCATTATCACCTCTACACGTATGTCACTCAGCTAGCGTGCAGTGCTTTACTATTCTTCTTCTTGTGGGACTTTAAGCGGAGACCACGTATTATTTGTGGTCAGCATTGTTCGAAGTCCAACACTTTTTTTTCTATAGTTGTGTTTTTAGAGTCAGGTTGTTATTTTTACAGGTGCGGTAGTCCGAAAAAGCCATTTTTTTTTAGCTATATTGAGGAGTCCTAAAGTTATGTTTCTTATAAACGTGCCGAAGTTTTAAAACTACAGCGACATAGTTTCAAGTGTGTGTTATTTTCGTAGACATACAAATACAATGCATGTTAAATAGTATCGTCAAGAACAGAATAGCCGCAACTCGCTGCAACGCATTTTAAGCGCAGGCAGGGAGCCTCCTTAAGAATGCGTGGTAGATAAATAAACGCTGAAAACATTAATTGATTTCTACGCTTTTTCCGAAGCCAATGTGGATAAAATACTCAATGGCAATCCTAAATAATAGTATTTGCCAACTTTATGAGTAAATATTTATCCATAATTACTAATTCGTTACGCGTGATCTCTTACGTGGCAGTTAAATGCACGAGGTTCCGGTGTCAGAGATTGTGCCTCAGAAGTTTGTGAGACTGGAAACAATTTTGTTGGCTAAAACTGTTGTCTAGGATTGCTATTGTTTAATTTTCGAAAATTGGTTTCAAGAAACCCACAGTTTTAGATTAATGCTTTTAGCGTGGAAATTTGTACCACGCCCTCTTAATGCAATGTTTTAGAGTTGGACAGTGTTTGGAACAATTATAAAATTAGGAATTTTTTTTGTGCACAGCGCCCTTAACGCATATATTTATGATCAAGGATTACTAATAGTAATAGCGCAGATATAAGGCCCCAGTAATATAATTTGCAGTTATTTTGACTCAAACAAATTAACTATCCCACTGAAAACAAATCATGTTTTTTTATTTAATATTAGCTGCTAACGTCTTTTAACACAGGTAAAATTCCTCATGGAGAATATCGCAATGCAGAAGCGGTGTCCAACGTTTTGGTGAGCATTATGTCCGTAGCCAGGATTTGCGTTAACTACTACTGCAACGTCATTAAACTACAATTGCAGTGCGGTGACGAAATATTAGGCAATTGTACTCTGCCCGCTTCCGAACGTGGTTGAAACAGACAAAATCGCTTCTCTACGAAACAAATCTTGGTGTGTGCGTGTCCGCGTTGAAGCCGCTGGGATAGATGTTAACGGAACGAGTAAACTTTACTCCAAAGTGGCCGCCGTATAATTTTATTTCTGTATATAACCTACTCTGTGGTCTGACCGCACACCTATTGGCCCGACGTAACTACGAGCTAGGCAATTACCTCGCGTGCAGGTTTTATGTCCTAATGCGTTTACTATGTGCCTCAAGAACAATAATATAACTTTATTGGGTCGGGGGTGTGAGAACTGGGCAGTAAAGATCATTAATGGCTTCATTAAGATTATCTTTGAACTAATTTATTATTTTCCGAGCCACAGCAGCACGTAAAATCGTTTTCCGACGGCGTCGGAAGGCTTTAAAAATGAGATGATTTCACGTTTACGACTTCGAAACGTCCATCTCTTCAACATTTAAGCATGATTTTTTTTAAATTACTTACGTATTTTACATAATTCCACAACATAAGTAACTTCTTTTTTTTTTTTTTTTTACAATTATAGTCCAGGAACGGCAGCTTCAGTATTATTGAAAGAAACAAAAATCGAAACGATTTGGATAAACATATTTAAAAAAATTCATAGTATGTGTATATTTATTTGTAGTAATACGTTCTTGCTGAATTGTTTAAAGTAATGCATTTTCGTATTTAAATTTGTATGATAATCAAAAATGCCACAGAAAGATATGAGTCGTACGTCTGATAAGTAAACTTTGTGTATACACCTATCTAATAAAATATTTTTGTGTTAGTTTCCAAAATCATCGGATTATAAAATTATATTATTCAGTGTTTCTATACCCTACATTCTCATGGAGTATTGACAGGAATGCATGAAGAATAATGTTGAGGCCGTGGCTGTAGATGTCTCCTAAATAATACTGTATAATACAGTATTACGGTGAGTCTCACATTTCCGATTCGACAAAAATGGAACCAAAAAGCCGAACTATCATTAACCCCGCAAAAAAAAAGTTACGATTGATATGTGGCTACCGATAAATGGCCTGTAAAGCTAATGAAATTTCATTTCCTCATGAATTTATCCATGCATAAAAATACGACTAGCAAAAAATTTTAAGTTCTGGAGTCAAGGAACCACGTTGTTATGGTTCTGATCTCAGTCCTAAGTTCACAGCTCAACATAAAAGGAAACACCACGAAAAATAAAATAATCTCATTCAAATTGCGTGGGAAATCATTAAAGCCAAAGTTTTTGAAGGAACACGAGGACAGCTCATCAAATATGCCCACATCCCAAAGCTAAGCTAACACTTTATTCAACTGAACTTGAAGAAACAATTTTATTTTTTACCGTACTAATATAATGTGATTACTACTACACAAAGGCTGCTTTAACTACAATTTTGCGTAACTGCTAGAGTACAAGAAAGTACATTATACTAACATTTGCGCCGAATCATAAGTCTGGGCTAAACTACATGCACTATTAGCAAATGGTAAACCAGTTAAATTCCGTGTTATTTTGGATCAATAAGTTTCTGTAACTTTCTACAGAAAACTAAACGGTATTCGGCCACGTAGACGTTCGTGAGGTGCTAGGTGGTGATGTAAACAAGAAATACATAGTTTCACATACAGGTGTGTGTATATATATGTATATATAACAACCTTAAAAATATGTTGTACAAGATCCTCTCTATTAGGTACACATATCATCCATGAATGTAATTGACTCAGGCATCTTACAAAATAAATGCGTAATGTCTCGTAGACATCGTGAATATACTTTACAAAAAAATAAATAATTTCACACATTCTAAACATTAAGTTTAAATAGTTACGATACTGTGATATACTAATATCGTTGTGATTGTAATTACACTCATTCCATGATACGAGGGGCGGCGGTGGCCGAATGGTCAGACCATTCGCCTTCCGGGTTCGCATGTAGGAATCGTGCCGGACAATGCCGTTGGTTGGCGGGTTTTCTCGGGAACCTCCCGTTTCACCTGCCCCTTCATTCCGGCGCTGCTCCATATTCACCTCATGTCACTCCCCATCAGCGCTAAAGACCTTTACGCTGAGGGCTGACCAAAATCTCTCACACCCACCTCCATGAAACGAATTGAAATCTTGGACTTACATTTTAAACGTTCTGTGACCTTCCCAACCCTAAAAAGAAAATAATGCATCAGCTCTTCCGTGAAATGCATAGGAGAACAGAGTAAAGGTAGCATATTTAAAAATAATCTACGAAAGTACAATATAATTGTAACATAGCATTTTGTCCAATGTTACAGATGCGTATAAATTTCAATTTATTTGTCAATTAACCTAGGTATTTACTATTCTATGACCATAGTTATCACGTGCCAGGAAGAATGTAAGTTTTAATTGTCTATGTATTGAATGTATAAGGTATTGTGGTTTTGAGACTTTAATGACTTCTACAGCTTTTATGTCTATGCTAGGAATATTTTGTTTTGTATCACGGATTACAACCTGATCTGATCATATTGGCGAACAAACCCGGGGTAAGCTACGAGGAATGTATTGATTGGAATGGGTGTTGCGACGTTAAAACAAGAGAAGTAGTTTTGTTGAAGAACGATTGAGAAAATTTTATGGAAGAGAACGTTCCCGTCCATGATGCCGAACAGACGTGTAGTCAAGAAGACCTGAGGATTTCTTCGACGAGACGCTAAATTGTTCATACGCGTCGTCAGAAAGGTCTCACTTTACTTCTACGACTAATACCAGGAGAATTTAATTGGAAAATCATACACGATGTCAACGCCGAAGAAGGACGTTTCAGGGAATTGTAAAGAAGAGCCCGTGGATCAGGCCATTCCATAGTCCACTTCGTGTTCGTTGCTGTCCAGGTCTCCAAAGTCTACGGTTCGACGGGTCCACTATTCGATGAACGAGGGGAACGAGAGCTTCATCTGAGGACGAAGAGGTCGCGATCGTCTTACGAGCATCGGGAGTACGTGGTCACTGCCCCAGGACGAGAAGGATGTGGTCGAATGAGTATCGAGGGATGATCTAGAGACAACCGTCCAGACCTACTGCAAGACATCCTCGGTAAGACCCACCCAAACTACGCCGTCGTGTCAAGTTCCCGAAAATTTTGTTGATTAGACAGAACGACATCAAAATTCTTCTTATATCTCAACGGGTGTGATTCACTTCAAATGA
>PNEQ01034753.1:0-30973 GCA_003012365.1 Medauroidea extradentata | reverse complement strand
ATTCGGAAAATCCAAATTTGGAAAATCCGAAAACCAAAAACAAGATGGCGGACTGTGACGTAATCCAAGATGGCGGACTGTGACGTAATCCAAGATGGCGGCCAGTGACGTCACGGCGGCCATGTTGATTGCGTCATCAGCGGTACCACAGCACCACAGCCGGCAGCCGTTGTCCTGGAACCTACATTATCTTACTACTATTCTCCACTAACAAAGTAACAAAAGAAAAGCGTCGGAAATTAATACGTTACACTAAAGCCTAGCAAACAGTCAACCTTTCCAGCGATAAATCACAATTCCTAAAAACGAGTGATCCGATATAGTGAATCGGGGTTTACATATGTCGTAGTCCGATGTGTTAGGATTGGTTGCCACTTGCCGGAGAGTGTAGTGCACATGGTAAAAATTAACCTGGGGGGGGGGGGTTGAAGTGAGTTGAGGGATAGTCAGCCCACGGGTGTTGTGTCTAGCTTACCTGCCTGGGCGTTTTGCCTGTAGATATTTTGATCGACATCCTCCCGTTTGAGGTGTCGGAGCTGTGCCTAGCTGTAGTATCCGAGGGAGGTAACCCGCGAATCGCTCATCAGGGAAGAATATGTTGCTCAGGGTCTCGTGTGTATTGGTCGGCACTATACTGGGATGAGACTCTGGTGTTAGCTTTACACTTCTGTGACCCCTCAGCACTATAACATCTCTCTACCTAGTTAACCTGCAACCTCCTCGTGGCGTTACTAGATTTTATAACTAATACAGGCTTTGACGTACGGGCCTAATGCATCCCAGCCTCCTCGCCTGCCTTGATGGATTCTCCCACAGAAAGCACAAATGAGAAACCACTAGGCGGGTGTTAGACTACATAGCACTCAGGCCATTGAGGCTGAGTCTGAATTTCACATGAAGAGACTCGGATAATGGAAACGGACAAACTTGACGACGATTTGGGGAAAGTGGATGTTCAATCGGACCTTATGGTCGTAAGGTTGTTCCTCGTCATCAGAGGGTGTAAGCACGTAGCAAGGTGCACCCTGCGCACCCACTAATACTCTGACGGTCAGACTAGAAAACCCTAAGTGACATGAAAATTAGGCAGTACTAAGGGCAGCCAGGTAGCCCCACGGGAGGTTTTCTTTCGTATCTGGTTTGGGCTGGACTTGTACTGGTGGTGGTTGCCCTGCGCTAGGCAGACCTATAAAGAGGATCCCTCCTCAATGACGGGTCGACAAGTTGGTTGCGAAAGTACCCGGGAGCAGGCCCTAAGGGTGTAAGGTAATGCCTCGACTCAAAAAAGATGTGGCTGAGTAGAGCGTCTTAGTAGAGAGAGGCATGTAGGCCTACGTTGGGTGAGATCCTGAGATGGGTGGTCTAGGGCTCTCTCGCTTGTCAATGCCACTCCTTTGGTAGGTGGTTGCAGGCGCAGTTCAGAGCTCCGCTAAGGGGTTTATCGATCCCAACTGTCTGTTAGCTGAAGACAATTGTATGTTAAAAGCGTGATCTCTCCCCACGTCTATGGAGACATAAGAGGCGCCGTTAACAAAGACTCTCTCTCTAACTTACAGCCACGGAGTTCAAATTGAGAACCAGTGTCCGAATTAATTTACTGTCAATGGACAAGATTTTAAAATAACTCTTAATTCTCTGCTGAAAAAAAGTTCTACGTAAATTTTTAAAATAAATATTACGATATTAAGAGTAAAAAAAATTGGTCATAATTTTTCTCAAATATAGAATTAAATTAAATATTTAATAATAAGTATTTTAAATTATAAAAAATTGCCACTTTCTCATATAATTGTATTCTTCCAGATATTCTGCGCAGAATTGGTTTAAAACAGTTTAAGTTATCTATTAAAAAATAACAATTTTGAAATATATATAGTAAAATATAAAATCAATATATTCTCATGTATTAATATTCTTATTTTTTTAATTGTGGTTTTCTTTACATTTTCTTACTAGACTTCTTGATAAAATATCACAAAATTGTAAAATATACTCGAAATATATTGGCACTAGTTTTTCTCACATGAACTCATTTAAAAGGTAGGCCTATATGAAAGGCTACAGAAATTTGAAAGGTTGCGTGTTGACTACGGCGGAAGATCAGTACAGATGTGAATGCTGTGTTTTGGGATAACATTTCTCCGTGTCGTAAAGCACGGCGTGCTAGTAAGTAGTTTGTGGACAATAAAGTTCCATAAATGAACTGGTGACCCAGTGGTAAGACCTCAAGCTCATAGAACACTTCTCGGATGAACTGGGGCGACCACTGAGCGCCAGACAAGCGACCAACGTCCACTTACTATTGGCTACAGAGCTGCACGATGAATGGTCGGCTATTCTCCTGGAATCACTCCAACGTCTGATTGACGGCCTTCCTGCTAGAGCTACAGCTGTGTTCTCTTATTTTGTAAAACCAAATACACTATAAACCAATACTGGACAGCGTGTGCAGTTCTCGAGAGCACCGATTGTGTTTCCACATCAAACCAGCAGATGACAGCATACTACGTTTTATTATTAAAATCATATTTGCGCTGCCACCATGACACGGAGGAGAAAAACTTCATTTTCTTGACAAATAATTCGTTTTAATTTCCAAGAACCGAGGGAGGTGGTGCAACGGTAACACGTCTGACTCGCATTCGGGAGGACTCGGGTTCGATCCCCGACTCCGGCCATTCTGATAGCAGTTTTCCCATGCTTTCCCGAAATCTCTCCAGGCGAATACTGGAACGGTTCCTTTACAAAGGCCATGGCCAACTCCTCTCCCAGTTCCTGTCATTGTACCAAGTTGTGTGTCACCGTCTCTAATGGCTTCGCTGTTGACAAGACGTAAAGCCCACTTATCTTAGCACATTTCCCTTTCTCTCACGGCTTGCTGCACAATGAATTGAATTATGGGCTGTCAGAAACCAGTATCGGTGCGTTCATAAGATTACTATCTGCTAAGCAATGTTACTGGCTGCTACTACAATGAAAGTTTACAGTCGGCTCGTGCTTCTACAATAAACTAACACACTCATTTCTTGCAATTTGAAGTTATTGTTCAGTTCTTCTGTATTTTGGTATAGGGCAAAACTTAACAAAATATGAATGTCTAGGTTTAAAAAAATCAGCTGATTAGGCCCATGGATTTCCAAAATAAACGACCATTAGTATTTGTTTAATTAACTACCTACTTCTGACAGAATTTAACATATTATAATTACAGCTTTCATGTCATCTTTGAATGAGGTCAGTGTGCTGGTGTTGCTCAGATTGTTTGTGGGCCTAAAGAAGGGAACAGGAACCAGTTCCAGAAACGTTGTCGTCGAAGGAAGCCTACCGTTATCGTATGTGTTATTTTTTTTTTCTGCGACCATCTCTGTTGCAGTGTTCGTTTGTGTTGTCCTCGTCTTTCGTCCATCACTGACGCCATTGTCATGCATCATTTTTGGCTATTTGATAATTTTTTCGTTTTTGTCGTTTTTTCGATCTTTTGTTTCCATTTAATATCGATTATATTCCTATTTCGGAATTATTTGTATGTTTGTTGACTATAGCCATTTATGGATCCTTTTGTTAGCTTATTTCGAATTTTTGTTCCTCATTTTCTAGCACTTAGTCCTTTTATGTGACTGTGGGTTTTCTGCGATTCAACAAAATTCGCTTGCAGTGATGTATATCCAACAAAACCATTTATCATACCCTTTGCATGTTTATAATTACTAATAGAAGTGTTGGCCCGATTTTTTTTTTTACTTTAGTTCATGCGTATGTAATCATAAATATTACGCTTGTGTATATGTACTTGCGTAAACGGACAACAAAATGGGTATACACATTCATTAAAAGATTAATAAGACCTAACATTTATTTCAACTTGTGTTTTTTCTAGGCTATAAATTAGCGTCTTTACTCCGCGCGATTCTCTATTTTGAATATAATTTCGAACATCCTTTCAGGCCTGTCGTAGAAAACTGAAATATATTAAAATTTATTTTCCTGATATACATCATAGCTACGTACTGTACGAATGTATACTCGGTTAACAATAAACAAAACAACAGTTTCTCTAATCCTTCAGAGTCGGATACAAAATCAATATCGTAACTTTGCAGTCTTGGATATCCCAGTTCCCTGCACATATCCTAGTATTACAAAGTTGAACAAGATTCCGTATTTTATAGTTTAACATTAACGTCAGTTAAAATATAATAAACGTGCATGCATGCACTGCTAAGAGTTTCAGTTAGTTTAAAATTTCCCATATACACAAGAGACTCGTAGTCAACCGAGTACATTTAAGTCTCCTGTTGGAATAAGTTATTTTTACATTTTTTTTCAACTTACTTTTTATTACTCATGGGAATTGGAATAAAACAAAATAATTATAGTACACTTGACTATAAGCCTGGTTTAGTGAACTTCCATTATCTAATATGTTTTGAACAAATGTGTCTGTGAAGTTTTAAGCCTTGTACGCTAATATTATAACATGTGTTTCATATGTTATTTTAATTAATTTCCATGTGTAAGTATTTGTCTTACCTGTGTTCTTCATTTATATTAGAGAAGTAAGTCGTATATTTTTACAGTTATAAAACGGTAAACGATTATGTCGAAAAGTGCCGGCATTCTTCTTTATCATGCGTAGTTATACACTTATGAGAGGTAATAATTATAAAATGACAGAGGACACGAAGAGATAAAGATAGGTCGTCGCGCTGAGTTAGTGTAACTAACTAGCTGCATGTTGAACACTCGTAGCAATAAGTACAATCTCCAAAGCCTCCCTACCTTGCCTGAGCTGCTGGTGGATTATAATGGATAACATTGCCCTAAGTGTAGGCCTGAACATGACGTCGCTTCAAGCCGGGAAGTGCGCGTCTGTGGAGGTCGAGTCGAGTGGAAGATAAGCGGCAACAGCGTCGGCGGGCTTCAAAATGCTTTTCGTCCCGGAGCCCATGACATGTTTGGTTGAGGACGGGAGGAGGAAGAGGAAAGGACAGAGAAAGAGAGAGAGAGTCGCTCGATGGGAATTAGAAGCCTACCCGGCTTGCACTACCGACCCATTAGCCAGAGACACTCTGCCCTCCCGCCGGATGACACGGGACGTCCTCCCTCCCCTCCAACACACTTCATGGAGTGAGAGAGAGAGGGGGGGCTCCGGGAGACAAGGCGCTTTCACGAAGGCGACCTTTCTTCCCCCACTCTTAGTTCCCGCTCTCTCCTCCCTTATAAACCAGCCTACCCCTCTCCAGCTGACAACTGCCGCCTGCGGACAGGCAACCCGCGCCGCCTGCGTGCTAAGCGGGCCTGCCGTGCTCGCCCCTGGGACCCGTCATTTCCATTCGACTTCCAACACCATGCCTGCACTCTCGGCTCCTGACGCGTTCAACTTTGAGAGAAAGAAGTCATCAGTTAAATTATCCGCAGTGTTCACTTCACAGCTCTATTTCTCGGTCCGTTGTCATTTGTTCATTGGCTGCTATCGCGGTGCTGTTAACAAGACTGTGTGTCATTCCTACTGCGAGAAAGAAGTTAAATAATACGGCGGCGCGGCGGTCCCTTCGTCGTAAAAGTCGTCATTTGTTGGCTATGTAGTACTTTGGTAGCCGACCTGCGTCTTGGCTGCTGAAGGAAAAATACTGATGTGAATGTTTTATTGTTATTTACTTCCTAATTTGTGAATGATACATTTTATTTTGTGACAAGTAAGTTAATTTTCCTGGCCCATGCTTATGTCAGTATTTACTGGTTATTTAATTTTCTGTTTATGATACTGTCCTAAAATGTAGAATTCAGGTTTAATTGTGAGTTAATTTATTCAAATAATTCACTGCTTGTCAAACAAAATATATGGGATTGTTCCAATGGAAACCTTTATTTTCAAGTTTTTAAGTTAATTTTTTCTCGAAATCAGTCGTAGACTTCATCGCCATACATTCATTATGCAATACGAGCAATATCACCCGTTAACTGTAGCACAGAGCAGACTGTAAAATTATCATGCTTGTATTTATTCTGCAATTATCATTTTTAGACATGTTATGGATGTGGGTGTAAAGAAGTTAAGTGCTACTGTACACAATACAGCAGAAAATGGCTACTAAGTTCGGTACAAAATGTAATTGTTTTGATTAGATCCTTGGTTATGCGTCCCTTGACAACTGGATGTGTATTGAGGTCTGCACAAATGGCCAGGACTCAAGAGTAAGAATAATCAAGTAATATATTATAAAATTAATATAATTTAATTACATGTTGTCATCCTACAGCAAAGCAATAAATATTGCAAGTGGTGGATGTTAAACGATAACCAGACCGAATTACCTGCAGAATTACTGTAGGAAATTTTCCCCTCACAATAGATATTCTTAATATACAAACTATTGCGTCTAGTATCAACAGCTAGTAGTAAAATTCTAACCTACTTCCACGAGAAATCAAGTCTATTTACTGTTAACGATCATAATCAGCGAGGAAGATAATAAAAATAAAAGTTTTACTTAATGACTTTAGGTACTTGCATTACTGATTTGATCAATCAGTACTTGCCAAGAATGAAACTATTTTTTTGTATAGAAATAATTTCATTTTTGTAAAAAAAAAAAAAAGTATTATTTTACAGTTGTTTTACAATCTCAATGGGAATCTAATTTTGAAATTGATTTCACAAACAAGATACACACCTAGCATTTATCTCCTAAATTTCCACTGCAATAAACCACATTATGTTTAATGCTTTCCTTTTTGTAGTTGCCTTGAAATATGTTCTAGGGAGCTTAAATAAAGAAAAGTAGTAAAACGTAAAATACACATTATGCATCTCAAAATGTGTTGATAAATTAAGTATACACTGTACCACAATTTTAAAAATAAAAGATGCAGCATGCACCAATCCTCTTTAAGACAACTGTACAACCACACTCCTTTCTCCCTTTTTCTCTCCATCCCTTCTCTTTTTCTCTTTGTTTTTATATTTTCGTCTTCATCATCTCCGGAAATGCTTAGTATTTCTCCTGTCCAGCAAATTTTGCACCTCCATAAAATCAATTTTATTCAAATTTGTAAAGTACACAGCAGAGTTAGAGCAACGTAAAACAATACAATTGCAAAAAAGACTTTAGGTTACGAATAAATGTAATATGCATACTAACTAATGTATTAAATGTTTAAGAAGTCCAAAGAGCGTCAGTGCCTTGGTAGGGGAAGCTAGGAATGGGGAAATGCTTCCTAGCACAAGGAGGTTATTTGAAAACACACTTAAAGTCGAAATTAGAATAACAAATTTCCTCCTGAGAGTTTATTGTGCGTTTCATAGACCGTGGTCGCGGTGCATGGTGAAACTGTAATATTTTGTTTCATAAACAATCAATAATTAACGCTTCAGCATGGGCATAGCTGAGGGAGGAGATAAGGGTTATAAATACCCCCTTTTCCTTTTTTTAATAATAGAAATATTTTTTCCAGTATAATATTCAGTGTATGGTAATAAAATCTACTAAGCATTATTTTGTACCTGGAAATCCAAGATTTTTTTCCGGGGGAAGACCTCCAGACCCCCTCTTTAAAGGGGTAGTCTGTGTTCATTATATTATTCTCAGGTTAAACCCCTCCCCCTCCTATTTTCCCTTGCACAAATCCTTGCTACGCCACTGCGTCACATTAACATCTAGAATCGCGACAGAAAAAGTACCTGGTAATAACTACCCTCATTGCTCCAACCTACCAGTTTGCTAAATTTGAAACTATAGTACTCTGTTTTTTTTTTTTAAGTTTGTTGCAATGGGAGTTTACAATTAAATTTTATTGGATTGTGGACATTTTAGCTGATCAAACCTGTGTTGAATGACAAAGTACGAACACGAACAAGAAAAAACAAATTCTCAATTTTGGTAGCTAAAAAAACATTTCACTTGTTTCAAAGACGAGCAATTTAAAAAATATTAAATACCCGGTAAGATGATACAACTCGTGTTTGTTTATTCTGTTCTGATAATATTTGTTTGGTGTCACATCCAATGCTTAAGAGACTACGTCATCTGTTTCTTCCTAATTCAATATTTTACGAAGCTTTGTTTGAGAACGTGACACCAGGCGCTTAACTAATTACCTTGGTTTGTAGTAAACGTAATCTGAGTTTGTAAAGCATGATTATACGTCATTTAAGATAACAATTAAGATAGCGAATCCTCGTTGTAACGACAAACTTATAGCATGTAGAAACACCTGGACTAAACATACCCACAGAATCATGAAATGTAAATGCTTCTGCCGGTTGAGTTATTTAAAAGAAGCCCCGTATGTGTAAAGGAGCGAGGGAATCCAGTATTACAACTTCATAGAATGCCTCGATATCATTTGGCTGACACTTCCACGTGTCTAAATGGTTTACCACACAGGACTGTATTTCCTTATATCCTTGCTCCTTTAAAGGGACTTCGTGAGGAATGTGTGTATTAGACTAGACCTGTATAAATATGCTTTGTCAGTCATTCCTGTGACACTTCGGGTTTTTTTTTTTTTTTTTTTTTTTTTTTTTTTTTTTTTTTTTCAGTAAGAGGCGGGTTATACTGTTAAAAATTGTTGCAGTCGACACTGCGGTTTTTTTAAGATCGACCTCAGAATGATCAAACTATCAGCGTCGAAACACGCCGATGGAATGCACCACAGCTGTGCGGGGTGTCAAGTTTCCTTGAACCTGTGCGCGCAGTGTGTGTAGCACTAATGGGAGTGCCTTCTCCAGGCACGTCGGCGCAGGGGGCGTAGCCCGAACTGCTGCTCGCAGTGTAGGCAGGGTGGAAGCGGCCACGCAGAGACCGCCAATAGTAAGTAATGCAGACGGCTAAGTGTAGGGAAGGAGTGGAGGGCGAAGCTGCAAGGAGAGTCGCGCTAGCGGGTGAAGGGGGAGAGGGCTGGTGTGCTCTTTCAAGAGATTGCCTCTGTGCCGGTAAATATTTCATGTGCCGGAAGGAAAAGGCCAGCAAAGTCCTCTTCCCACAACAACCCCCCTCCCTTCTCCTACACCATGGATCTCCCTTTCACTGGGGCGCGCGGGTAATAAACGTGCCGAGACGACCGCACGTGGTCTCGAACCCGGCCACTCTGTGGGCACGAGAGCCCCTGCATCCAATTAGCATCGCCTGCGCCAGGGCAACGCCCATGTTTCTTTCAAAACCAGCCACACAGCCGTACTGAACCGTAAAACACTCTAAAGTGCGCGCATATTTTAAATTCAGTTTAAATATTGTACTTCAGTACGAACATGTACTTTTCCAAGGCGCGAGAAGGCAAAACTTGGTTTTCAACCTGATATCTTCCTTTTAAGTCTTCAAATCTATTCTCTGCACCATACAAAATTCTTGACTGTGCTGTTTAGATGTTTGGAATGTTGAGTTTTGTCGGAGTTGTTAATTTATTATGCCCAGTACGTTGAAGTAGTGTATAGATAAATACCTATACTAAATTAAGATGGTCAAAGTGTTCGCTTTTCATGTCTCAGTTTATCCTTATCGAGTCAGCACTTAGGTTTGTTAGACACAACAAACAAAAAGTATTACTAATGTTGGCTTCAGACGTTTACTTCTCAGTGCGGTGAAATTTATACGGAGATGACTTATTACTTACACGTATTGTATATGTTTATAATCACAATTGATATATACAAACTGGCTGAAAGGGAAATAATGGCCAGGGCTTGTAAAGTGCTCCCATTAGCGATAATAGCCTATAGTAAGGCCGCGCTCCATTTGCTGCTGACAGCAGCTGATATTACTGGCGAACTTTCCTTTTTATGCCGAGGTTGCTGGCCAGTAACTTACGAATGGTAAACTTGCGGCAGCACTTTAGCTCTGCAACATTCGCAAAGTTCCCAAAAAAAATCCTGGTTCTGTCGTGGACGTTTTTTACAAAGCCACCTCGGGCACCCCTGAGACACCCAACACAATCGCCATTGTCTCGTGCTCGTAAGTAATCAGGTGTTTACAGAAAGTCACATGCTAGAGTTAACTAGGTTTATTCGGTTGCGTTACCAAAATCGTTCCATCACCACAGGTCAGGTCAGTCAAGGTGCGATGGGAGGCCTAGAAGCAATTCAGGGTTCACTATGGCGGAAATCGAGAAAAAATTGTACTAAAACAATTCTTACAACACTGGAATTTGTTACATAGTTCGTTAATGTATATTCCCGCAATTTCAAAACAATTTTTTTTGTTAAACTGTCTTAGTAATTTTTTATAATGTATAAGATTTCAATTCATAAATTTGTTCGAAAAAATGAAGACACCAGCCACCCTAAGAGCATATTTCAAACACAAATGTGTATGGTTGTTGTGTGGCTTTCTTTCTGGGCGACTAGACACTAGAAGAGTTCACGCAAGTCAAGGTAGTTATTAAAGTTAAACTGTAATTAAGGTATTATAAACGAAATTAGTTTCAGAAATGTGTTACCTAAAATGATTTGAAACATTGCATTTTCATGAAAGGGATTATGTTTGTGAATTTCGCTAACTGTGATACATTTTCTGTTTTAGTTTTTGTGTTGGCACTGCACATTCCACTTTATTTGTTAAGAATCTAAGCCCTCGCCAGCAAAAATGAGGCCTAGAGGAGCAGGTGCTACCTCCCCTGTGAAGTAAATTTTAAGTGGTAAATTATGTATCTCCCACTCCTTTTCCCGCATTTTTATTTCAGAATGGCATTGATTAATATGTAGGGGAAAATGTAGACAATCACACGCAGTGTTTTTTTTTTTTACAAAATCGTCCTCCCAATTAAAATCAATGAAAACTTATTTTCGTCCTTTTCTCTCCACCACTCTCGGAATAGTTGGGGATCGTCCTTGTAGAACCCGAAGTTGCGGCTCACTGTTTCGACAGCTACTGGTATCTTCTCCCCAGTGTGGAATAAGAGGAAGAGGGGGAGGAGTAGAAGAGGGCTTGTCGGAGGTCAGGTGACCCTGGAGACGGACGGTAAGGGGTGGCCGGCCCCAGGTGTGTGGCGGGATGTGCCCGCACAGCAATTACCCGTCCACCAAGGGCGCCACCCTATCAAACTTGCAAGACCCTACCAGACTTCCCCCTTTTTGCATTGGCCTCCTTCGTGAGGTGGTCAAGTGTGCACCATCCTTCCGTCCAGGCAAGGTTAGTCTGGGTAGGGCAACATTTCAGCATCAGGCGTTCCAACAGTGACCCAAGTATAGTTTTCAAGCATCCAAAATGTAGAGACAGGAATTTTTCGCGAAAATATTTTTGCACCTCTTTGTTTCAATGCCTCACGGTACACACACACTGGTTATTGACTGTGTGTTCTTGTACAGAGGTGTCACTCATTTGAATGTACCAATCAGAACAAGGTTAACTGCAACACCACAGGTCTGTGATTTGCGGATAGGACCCCACGACGCTGAGAGTTAAAACATCCAATCACTGACCACGTTGCAGAGGTGCAGGTGTGCACGTAAGGCAGTGAACCAAAGTTGTGCAGAAATATTTTCGCGAGAACTTCCAATAAGTAGAGCAAGATTAATTCTACCACATACTATAAAGATAATGAGTTTTCTTACGGAAGAGTTTGGCACAGGGAACATTTCTGTCGATAGTTTCGCTGCTATCGCAAAGGGACCAGAAAAATATGAAACTCTAGTATAGTTAAATTTAAATATGTTTGGAAATGACAGAAGTCCATTAACATAGTTTTAGAGTGAAAAGAAACCAATCTCGCGTTTCAAATTACCAACTTTATGCATGTTAAAATTCAGGAAAGCTCTGCGATTGGTCAGTTTGCACCCATTACCGATACCAGCTCTCAAGCGGCAGAAATTTTCCGTGTGACAAACAATATTTCGGCCTACATTGATCTATCTAACATGTAGTAGAATTAACCTTAGCAGAGGCATGCTTTTGTCGTGAAAAAATTTTTGTACTATTTTAGGGACCTAAAAAATTCGCGGTTTTTTCTTTTTGCGAAAACTATAATTCAAATAACAGTAAGTTTGAGTAGCTTTCACAACTAGGCAGTGACTTATTTGACACCTCTTGGAAGACGCGTAGCTAATAATACAGTAGCAGCTAAATGCACGTACAACTACGCAGTATCACTATGTCACCGAGCAGCCAATGAGAAGCTATTGTCTTCTTCAGTACGCATAGGCTATTCTTGAAGGCTAGTCTACAGGTTAGTGAACCCGCGAATTTTTCCGGTCTCTTAACAGTTTTCTTTCAATGCCTTACGTGTACATCCTCAACTGTGCTTCATGGTTATTGGCAGTGTGTCTGTATTCAAGCATGTCTCCCGTTTGACTGCAACCATCATAATAAGATGGTTGTGAGAGAAGATGGTTTATCGCGGGAAAACTTGATTGCTTACTGGGTTTCAACGTACGGTCAGCTTATGAAAAGATGCTTGGCTTTCGCGTGTGCCTAGAACTGTTGTCCAATTTTAAGAGCCAATAAGAATCCCGCTATTTTAATATTTGATGCCTATTATTGATCTGCAGACAGTTAAGTTGTGTCAGACGCTGGTTTCGTAGACGTAACTTGTGAGTGCGTTTTCCTCTTACAAAAAATATTAGCTCAGTCAATTTACCAATAATGGCATTTTAAAGTAAACATTTGCATGTTTTTCGTTCTTTTAAGCTGCAGAAACCAATGAACACAACGAAATAAAAAATTCACATGGGTATTACATTTCACGGGCTACTGCCTGACATATATATGAACCCATTACACAATATTTTTGTATTAAAAAAATCCAAAAGTAGGAAAAAATTAAATATTTCAGCAATTTTTTTTTAATACAAAAATATTACATTATAGATTTTTATATACATCAATCAGTAGCACGTGACGTGTAGGCCCTACTTTTAATGTGAATTTTATTTCATTTCGTTGCGTTCCTTCATTATTTTATAAGAACAAAAAACATTCAAATTTCGACTTTGAAATGCTACTGTAGGAAAACTGACTGTTTTTTTTGCAAGAGGAAAGTGTACTACCGTGTAATGTCTACAAAACCAACACTGTTTCATACAAATATAAAATAATTATTTTTCTCCGCTTGAACTGCCTTAAGAGGCAGTGTCAGTGTTTCAGGCGCATGTATGCAACCCGCATTAACCCCATGTAAATCAAGGCTAATTTTACGTTCTCTATAGCAATAAGAGTATTACACAGTGGCGGCTCGTGGGTTGTTGCCAGGAAGTGCACAAGTTGCAGAGAACTGTACACTGGTGTGAACACGCCGCCGTATACCAATGACCATGAACTATGTACTGGCTACTTGTGTTGTGACCAGTCAGTAATAAGCGGCACCTACATACCAGCGTGTTAGTGGCTGTAACGTCAACTAGGGCACAACCTTGTACAGTTCTCTGCTACTTGTGCACACCCTAGCAACAACCTGCGAGCCGCCACTGGTATTACACATATCAATGTTATCTTCGCGCCTTGTCAAAGAGACAGCCGTTCTTAATAGAGCTGCATTCTGCAAAATGAAGCATAACCAACGGTTACATTATCAACGCGATACTTAAAAAAAAAAAAAAAAAAAAAAAGTTTCGTAAAATTTGTAGCAACCATTCTTTGTACTTGACTTCGGCATACGCAGCGAAAATAAGAACGACAATGTCTCTTATAAAACGTGTAATACTCTTAATTCTATAGGGAACGTAAAATTAGCCTTGATTTATATGGGGTTAATGCGGGTTACATACATGCGCCTGAAACACCTAACACTGCTTTTTAAGGGGGCAGTTCACCTCAGTTTTCAACGTCTTTTATTATTTTTATATTTCTACTAGATATTTTTTTTCTTACTTTAGACATAAATTGTGACTAAATCTTCCTCTTAGGAAATTTTTGTATCTGTTATAGTTTTTGCGTAATGAATCGTAAACATCAAAATTTGCACTTGACGGTTTTATGCAAGCCACTAAAACCAACTCGTATACCAAACCGAAAAAATCCACAGTGTCTAAAAATGTTATAGGCTGCGATTTAACACACATAAAAACAGAATAAAATATATAGTTTTGTATTTTAAAAAAATGTTGGATTTAGCATTTTTTATTAAATGCAAAAGTATTTTATTTTTTGTTTTATATATATCAAATCATAGCTTACAACATTGTTATACATTGTGAATTTTTCCGATTTGTTATGTCAGTTGGTTTTAGTGGCGTGCATAAAACCGTAAAGTGCAAATTTTGACGTTTACGACTCATCACGCAAAAAACTATTACAAATACACAAATTTTCTAAGAGGAAGATTTAATCGCAATTTATGTCTAAAATAAGAAAATATTTAGTTCTAATATAAAAATAAAAAAAGACGTTCAAAACTGAGGTGAATCGCGCCTTTTAAAGGGGGAGTGTTAGACAATTTTATTGTATTTTCAGTTTTTGAGCTGTAATATTTATTCAAATTGTATTATCAAAATTTTCTGTACGACAAAGCATAGGACATATTCGTGGTGAACTGCTTGATATAAATAATAATAGGATCTTTCATTAATTTGCCATACAGAATCATTGCAGGTGAATTATATGTTAATTTTAAAAAAATTATATTGCGACAAATTAATGCAAGATTCCATTATTATCTATTTCAAGCTGTTTACCAAAATATATCCTATGCTTTGTCGAAGAGAAAATTTTGATAATACAATTTGAATAAATGTATGGCTGAAAAACTGAAAACACAATAAAACTATCAATCCCCTTAAGGAGGCTGCCTGTCTGTATCCTGGTGAGAGCAAGGATAGGATTTACCGGTATAAATTATACTAGGTGGAGGTCAGTCACCTTTCGCAAGACAGCTTCAGACAAAAACAATTATCTGCTCTCAGTAGTGGAACATATTGCTACAAGAGTGAAAATAAGGGAGGGGGGGAAGAATATGAGTGGGTGTATCAGAGTTTTTTTTGCATTTAAATACTTACTTGTTCATATTTGTCAGGGAATTGAATAAATAGCCAGAAGGTCCTATGAAGGGCTCAGCGAAACGAACAAAAAAGCCGGGTGTGTTATGTAGGATCAACAGGTACTGGACCACACATAATATAATTTAGCACGTAAACTCCAATACTTGCTCCCGCCTTGCCACAGAGTTAGGAACCCCCTTTAAGATCACGCTCTTGTGTTTCTTCTTTGTAGCTATATTTTTTAACGCATAACGCGAACATATATCAAAAATCTGTTTAGCAGTTGTGTTAAAAATCATATTCATGTTGGTTGATTTTTTCAAGGCTTGTGTTAGTTCGTTATGTAATTAAATAAATTCGGGTTATTTGATTTTTTAGTCGAAACCATATAATTTCTTGTTTTGAAAAATAAGCTATCACAGCAAAGTCATTTTTAACAACACTTTCAAACACATTTTTGCTATCTGCTCTCGTTTAAACAAAAAAAAAAAAAATACTTTATCCCAAAAACCAGTAGTACCAATAGAGCATGGCCTTAACCTACGAGAATAATATTGAATACGTCTGGTTGAACACTTTGGAAAAACTGCCTTGTTTTTATTGTCACAGCAAGGATTATAATGACAGGTGAATTTTAAAGAATTTTCAGGAAGCCCGAATGTTATTTCCCTGTTGGCTGTCTGCTGTAAGCATAGCTACTGTGTCGAAATTTAATAAAGTTGAAATGATTTCTACTAGTTGTATGTACAGACAGTTCAGATTCATTTAGACAACTGTTGTGTGATAAATATTTTGACTTGTACTACCTGAACGTCGTTATACTCTGTTTTTATAACTTCAGTAAAATTAGACTGCTTCTTATGGACAATAACTGTCAATATTTTGTAATGTTGTCACAATAAAAATCTAATTTACTGTAGAAATCATTAATGGGACATATAAGGTTCAGTTTAGGACTAAAAATGTCGTCCATTGGACAAATATTTACAAAATATTAAGAGTTATTGCACCCTAGTAGCTGTTAAATATTACGCATGAATTAAGAAACACGTATACCTTAAATTGATTATTGTTGTAATCTTCTCCCCGGTGGCGTGTTGATGAATCTGGGCCTTGATTACAAAAGCAGCACAAAAATCAAGAACATAAGAACCTGAAATCTGACTTTTTACAAATGACGCCGTGAAATTTTTCGAGTTTTTATAGTAGCTTATAACCAGCGTTTCTTTCCACGATTGCACAAGTTAGTTTATTCCGATGACGAGACAACGTCAAAGGATAAAATGTTAGCTTAACATCCATAAAGCTGAAAAGCGCAATTTTTTGCGTCGTAACACGTTTTACTGTCGCAGATAACTGATAAAGCTTTGACTGAAATGCGGGTCCGCGCATGAAGCTCTGATGTAAATAGGAAATTAAATATCCGGGGGAAATGAAACACGGTTCACGAACCCATAAACCCCTGCGAAGACTACGTCACAATGCTGCGGAAAGTTCTGCGCGAACTTCCTAATCATTGTTTATGAACTTCTGCAATTAAAATTGAAGTTTTCAGGAACGCTGGAATTCTGAGTTTTTTTCCCCTTGCTTCCCCCTTCCCTAGCAGTCTCAACTTACCTGCTAATATCGCCACGATAACAAATACTCGTGTTTCGTAACGAACTCCAGTAAAATACATTGGCTTCGTGATCGAGTAACGAAGTATTTAGAACTTAAATGATATTACTTCGAAGTTTGAAATGATTTCTTCATGCTGAGTACTAAATAGAACTCGTGAATGAAAGATAGACGTTTCTGTCGATTATTGGTCAGAAAATGTTTTGAAGAGAAGAAGAAAACGAAATACTTTAGTTTCCTACGAAGAGACAAGATAGAGCTTTTCTGAGTGAAGTATTTAAGCACATATACTTGCAGTGACATGAAATTTAAGTTTTTTGAGAAACAATTTTAACGCCATTTTCTTGGTTATAGAGAGCATGTCATTGAGTAGAGGTGTCACTCATTTGACTGTGCCAATTATCAGTAGAGACACGAGCATTTCGCCTGGTAGTAGCCTAGACTTCTCAGTCCTATACATGCATTGTCCACAGTCGATTGTTCATTGGCTTTTAACCGTACACAGGTGTCATGTGATTTTAACACAAGTTATGTCCTATTTATTACTGGTTCGCAGTCGTCAAATGCGTATTGAAACAACTGTTGTCCTATCACAGTGATGACGTTCAACATGACCTAGAATGAATATGCGAAATAATCGTGCCTCTAATAATAAAATTTCTTGGCAACCACACATCTGTGATTCTCAGGTACCAAGATGCTGAGAGTTACAAACGTCCAATCACTGGCTTTGAAGCAGAGCTGCAGATGTACACCTAAGGCACAGGAAGAAATTGTTGTAAAATTATTTTCACCCAGAATCCGTGACACTATAGATTATTCAGTAAGGTAATAAATACACTGTTACTTTTATGTCAGTAAAACACTGGATGCATTTTCTGAAACGACATTTCATAGCTGTCAAAAACGTGTTCACACTAGTAAGCGCACGACAAAGTGTTCAGCGGCACGAGCCTACGTACTATGCAACTTGTCCTACACGCATGTTGGCACAGGTCCAGGAGTTTGTACACCGCAACTTTTAACACACATTCCACTGAAGTACTTACCATGAAATAAGCAGGATTTTTGTATTATAACAAGTGCAAAGAAACTATGGCCCTAGATTGGCCATTGATTGATTGGTTGAAGATGTTTTGGTCGGCACTTAACGTCTAGGTCTTTAGCGCTGGTGAGGAGTGATGTGATGTGAGTATGGAGCAGCGTCTGAATAAAGGGGCGGGGGAAACGAGAGATCCCAGAGAAAACCCGCCGACCAGCAGCATCGTCTGGTGGTCTCACCATTCGGCTTGCCAAAATCTCGTTATTCTGCATAATACTTTTTGAGCTCTGTTTGCTTTCGTACTGGCTTCTAAAACCGCTGGAAATTATGCCCTCTTTAGTCACAATGGCGAGTGGAATGTGCGCTTGGTGCCCGAAGACGGTGGCACGTACCATTCGCAAGACAGTTCTGTAATAATACATAGTAATCAGAAGAAGATATAGAAATTTCACGGGTTCAAAGACCATCCGGCTAGACTCCACAGTCCTACGTACACTGGAGCAGATCCAGCTCTGGATAGTAAAGGGTACTACAGTATGCCTTAAAACATACCTATCCCACACCCCAAATCGAAATAGGTGGCTCGGTGTTTCTCCCCCAGGAAAATCTGGATTTTAGGGCGCAAAATTGTGCTATTTAAAGAGTTCCCAAACTGAATTTCAAAAATAAATCCATTAAGAAATTGTAATCTTTTAAGGACATATTATGCTTTAAAAGTGAAAACCTCTGTGCTGTTATAAAATTAATTAGATACATTTTCAAGTTTCTGCTACCATATTGCTGCAAGAAATTACTGTGTTGGTAATGTGTTTTTTTAATCTGTAGGTGAAGATTAGGCAATCTTTTCAATATTTTACACGGCAGTAATTTGGTTTTATATTGGAGCAGTCTCGGGAGGGGCCATGGCCCCCTATATCTCCCCCCCCCCGTCGGTCTAAATCTGTCGTCGGTCTTCAGCTATTTGTTCATTGGCTGCTGCTCCAGTGAGTGGCCAGTTGTATGTCTGGCAAGACAGCGCGGGAGTCAGACTGTTTTCATGCAGGTCTGCTATAGTTCATAGTCCTCGAGGAAGAGTTTAAGTAACAGTGACCCAGTCACGATAATACTTTATCTGTATAGCAGTTTGAAATCTAACGTCTTCTCAAATGGATTCACGAAATGCCCGGGGGTCTACTAATCAGTAAGCCACGCGGATGTATGTGAAAGCAAAGAGCACCGAGTCTTCGGTGGTCTGAAACGACCTCACACGGCCATCTTGTGCGACATTTGTACAGTCGTATACGGGATATTCCACAGAATTGACAGTTGGAAAATACCATTCCATTTTTTGTAATGTCTTTGAAAGATTATTGAAATGGGAGTTAATGATTTAGTGAAATGTTATGGACGTACACCATATTGCAGATATTTCGTTTCAGAAACCAAGAGCTACTTGAAAAATTAAAGTTAACGTGTCCGTGGTTTTGTCTGTATTTCTTTCTTTAGTTTTTTGCTTAGTCTTAAATTTTATTTTTTATTTGTATTTTTTTTTTGTGATTTGACACAATTGCTCTTGAGCTTTTTTTATTTATTTGTTATTTATGTAAATGTTTACCGCAGCCAATTATGTTTTTTCTTCTATTTTTCTTGATTCACTCTTGGGTGCCTGAGACGATACAGCACTGCAATGGCATACGTATACAATATTTCACTAAATGTAGTGTATTTTATTTGCGAACCAACGAATAAGCTGACTGCTAGTGAGTGAAGGTAAAATTATGTGGGTACACTGGAAAATCCTAGCTGTGATATAGGGGTCAAGCCGCTCACAGCCCCGCCAAGCTGTCGGGGTTCAATTCTCCGTGGAATCGTTATCAATTTTTGCTCAAGTGGGAGACACAGGCGCTGAGGGTTTCTCGGCGCATTCCCGTTTGTCCATGCCCTTGCATTCCCTTATTATTCCACACTATAAATTTCATATTATTCTCACTAACGTTCAAGACTTCGATGCTAGGCACTTACCAAATCTCTTCCACTTTTTACGCTATTGTCCAGACATAGTGTTTAATCGTGGCGGTCTTCATCTGTGCGTAAAAGAGCGGGCCTGGATTGATAAACTCACCAGTAAAATAATTTGAGGCCTACGGGATTTTACAAATCAACAAACAAATCCAAAATAAACGAAAGGGGAAGGGCAATCCCAGAAAATATTATTTTTTGTGAGAAAAAAAAAACGTTTAGGTAGAGTGACGTGTTTATTTCTGTCACCAAGTTTTAGACCTTCAACTTTTTAACTTACACATTAAATATTTACTTCAGGTGTCATCAAATGTTGACCTGACAAGTACATGAAATTTCCTTTTAACGTTTCCAGCAGAACCCACGAGAATGGTAGTAACAAATTATAACGTGTAGGTCTTATCGACAACAGCCAGCGAGCATCGCCCAGGAAAGAGAGTTGTCTATAGTCAACGCCTCTGTCTATAGTCAACGCCTCGTCTTGCAAAAAGCACTGGACAAGATTAACCTTCTTCCAAACATGTTTTATGTGAACTATTATACACGGCATAATGTGTAAACTGGTTGATCCCAGCGCAAGAGATTACGTTAAGAAAGCACACATTCTGCTCAAACACTTGCCCTCAATATTGGTTTTAAAAAAAAAAACTGTTATTTTATAATTGTTTCTGTATTGAATTCGAAAAACTGCTGATTTAAACGAACGCCCTCGGCTTTAATCTATGCAGAACGTCATCTTGAGGTGAGTGTTTTTTAAAATCTGGGGTGATTTTAAACGGTTCGTAACACAAGTTTAGTATTGATTATTAAAAATAAAGCCAAGTAGGGCGTTATAGAATGTCTTAATAATTATTTAAATGTAAAAAACACCATTAATGTTGTGATCTGATAGATCGTAATTAGTGATGAACTCAATCAATAATTAGTTAAACATCATATGAGAAATTATGGACAGCAGTTAGCATACTTTAACCTTAAAAACTATTGAGTACTGTTGCATGTCATGATTGGTTCTGAATGTCGAAATTTAAGCATAAAATTTAGTTACGAGGAGACGAGCATAAATTGTATGTGTTTAGGAAACTACCAAGACGGCAAGAACAGTTGCGGGTCGTGGCATATGTCGGGGCTGCCTATTGGCCCCGGGAGCTGGTCGCGTCCCCCCGCCTCCTATGTCGTAAACCACGGCGCGGCATCGTAATTCCCGCACACGCCACCCAGGTGCGCTACGCGTGTGCACTATAAAAAACTGCAACTTTCTCCCATGCCTTCCAGCCCGCCCGCGTAAAAATATATATGAAATCATCCACCACCGTCATATTAGATTAAACTGCACACACGCGGGGAAGGAGAAAATAAAAGGGTTTCTACGCAGCCCTGATAGATTGTTGAAATTATTTAAAGGAATAGTTCCCTTAAAATATTTAAGTTAAACTGTTCATAACTAGGGACGATCTATCGTGGGAAAAGTTGACGGTTTGCTAGGCTTCAGTGTAATGTATTCATGCCGGTCGCATTTCTTTTGTCCCTATTTGACTGGACCAATACTACATCTGATGCGCTACGACAGAACGTCTGTGATTATTCTGTAAACAGCTACACTGTGCCACATAACTGTCGTCCAACCATGCTATATTGGTTTGGACAATATGATGGCATGAAATCTCGCGATATTCCACCATCTCTATTCATAGCACGACATTTATATAAATTATTTGAAAACAAAGCTGAGTAAGACATAATGTGGCTTACATGCTTAAATATATTGTTTATTGTCATTGCTTTTGTGGTCTATAAGATCGTAATAAGTGATTAATTATTTGTATAGATGATGGTTTATCGCGGGAAAACTTGATTGTTTGCTGCATTTCAACGCATATTCAGCTTACAAGAATATTACTGGCTTTTGTTTGCACGTGAAGCAATATTGCCCTATTTGACTGAGCCAATAAGAATCACGCTATTGTAATATTTGATGCCTGTTACTAGTCTGCAGGCAGATACGTTGTGTCAGACTTAGCTACATCACCTATTCATACGTATTGTGTAGTTAACTACAGCGTTTTCAAGGGTATGTTGACACAAATAATTTTTGCGATATACCATCATCTCAAATTATTTATCGAGTTCGGTCTCAAGTCATAAGTTATGGACGACAGGTGAGCACACTACGAAAAATTATCTGTTAAGGGCGCCGTCTACCCGCCCGTGAGAGGCTCAAAACCGACGGAGCAGTAAGGTCGACCTTGAAGCATGCGTCAAATTCCGCGTCGCCTAAACGAGCCAAGCGCTGAACTAGCGTGCAAGGTTCCCGTCAAACGGTTTTTAAAATGGGACACTAAGCGGTGACCATATAATTTTATTGGCGCAAAGTTTGCTACTAAGTTCAGTGCAGGTCGCAATCTGAGTTTCACAGACATCCTGTTAGTACATTTTGAAGTACGGAAGTCTGAAAAGGCCGTTTTTAGCCATGTTGGAGGGCTTAGAAACAGTGTTTTTAATGAGCGTGGCATCTTAACAATGAGGTTCCGACATTGTCTGAAGTTTGTTTTCTCTTCGTACGTTGACACAACTGGCACACGTGGAATATTGTCGTAGAAAAACCCTGTTTACGAACACACTGCAACGCATTTGAAGCGTGGGGTAGGTGGCCACCTTAAGTGCTGCTGCATGTCATGATTGGCTCTGAATGTCAACATTTAATCATAAAAACTGTTACAAGGAGATGAGCGTGAAACCAATGTCAAGGAAACTACCCCCTTAAGTTGATGCCTAGCTGGGGAACTTTTATTTTGAGGTTCAGAAGCAAGGGAGTGATAAGGGCGGCACTGTCTCGTACATCAGCTGTCTCATCACTGTTACGCGCAAAGCGTGAAGGTTTTCTTGTAGAGGATCGTCTGAACGTGACTTCAAGCGGTTACTAAATATGTTTATTGAACGCGACTGCACATAGAAGTCACAACTTTATCGTCGTTTCCTGTGTGTTCAGTGAGTGCATTTTCAGATACAGACGTATTAAAAACACGGTTTGACGACATACGTGGCCTTCAAAATGACCATAATATTTCGCATAATAGCCTAATTCAGTTGCTCTGGGTCAGGTGCGAAAATGGCTGAGAAGAAAATACACGAACAGTTGAGGCACAAATATACATTTCAAGTCACTGGACACGAAAACATTTTCTTGTTCCTACAAAAAATTGTTTTGGTACGGTTATCAATGTATGCGTTAGTGAACGGCAAAATAAATTTTCAGACAACCAAAACGTTGTTACATCAAATACACAATTCACATAACGCTCAAAATTTGCTGTATTGTTCTACCAATATACATTTACCCGGACTAGCTGCAAAATATGAACCAACTGAAAATAAATGTTTGAAGGACATATGCTAGTAAAACAAGACAAAAAAAAAAGGAAATAAGTACAAAAATAATTAAAAGAAGGCTAATAATCCCAGCTGCACAATCGGATAAAGAGTTCAACATTGATAAAGAAGAATCTATTCCAGAAATCGAAATAGGCGTTCCTCGTTCTGACAGTGATGACTTTTGTATTTTCAACGGTTGTGTTTTTTTTTTTTTTCAGAAGACCGAAGGGGTTAAGGGTGGATACAATATATGCATCACTGGGTAAAAGCTAACCAAAAGTGTACTTTGCACAGTACAGTGGGCGTGTCGGATAGTGTGGACCAATAGGACGTTGGCGAGTGGGAATACAAAGACCAGTGGTGCTGACGCCCTTACACATTTATTTACAGGCGACTAACTTCTAACTTGTCGCGATAGGGAATTCTGCAGCCGTTATTTTTTTGGCTGCCTAGACGGGGAGGAGGTGGGAGAAGTTGTTTCTGAAATTCAGAAGGGCTTTACTCTGCCTCAGCGACTGGCAACATGGCTACACGAGAGCATTAATATAACAACTCACGTTTCCGCTTTCTGAGGCACTTCCGCTACCGACACATTCCGACCGATGTCATTTGTTTATTACTCACGACTTCGTAATGCTCCACTGTTTACTTGAGCGAGTTAGAGTTATTACTCAATTTCATATAACTTGAGTAAAGTTTTGCATCATCGAGCAAGTTGGTGCAACGGTAACACGCTGCACTCGCATTCAGGAAGACCATGATTACATTCCCTGATTTGGCCATCCTGATTTCAGTTTTCCATGGTTGGCACGGTTACGTTAACAAAGGCCACGGCAGGTTTTTCTCTCAGTTCCTGACAAGGTGTAAGTCGCCGATTTTAATGGCCTCAATGTCGACGAGACGTAAAAAGCACGTAAGGGGGAGTGTTAGACACTTTTATTGTATTTTCAGTTTATGAGCCATACCATTTAACAAAATTGTATTATCAAAATTTTCGCTTCGACAAAGCATAGGATATATTCTTGATAAACTGATATATATAAATAATAATAGAATCTTTCATTAATTTGTCATGCAGAATCATTCAAAAGAATTCTCGAAAGTTAACCTATAACTCCCTTGCAATGATACTGCATGACAAATTATTGAAAGATTCTATTACTATTTATGTCTGTCAGTTTATCAATAATATGTTCCATACTTTGTCGAAGATACAATTTTTATAATACAATTAGATTGAATAAATATTATAGTCAAAAAACAGACAACACAAAAACATTTTCTAACACTTCCCTTCAGTACAGATAATTTCCGCTTCCAGTTTCTCCGAGTGCTTAGTGACCTCGCTGTCGACAATACGTAGAACCACTGATTTTTGCTGAAAATAGTTTTGCAACAACTCGTTTCAATGCCTTACGGGCACATCTGGAGCTGTGTTTCATGGTTATTGGCAGTGTGTCTTTATTGAGAGGCGTATCTCGTTTGACTGCGTCAATGAGAGCAAAGTTACTGAGGCACTACACGTGTGTCATTTTCTGGTGGAACACCAAGACGCTGAGTGTTACAAACGTCCAATCATTGACTATGAATCGGAGTTACAGTTGTGCATATAAGACACTGAAACATGTTGGCGTACAATTCTTTTTACAGAAATAAGTGGTTCTAACAATACGTTAAGCCCTGTTACGTACTTACTTACCTTGGTGCACTCAATAACGGCTGACTGCAACATATTCTTCTTCTAAAAATGGAATTAAAAATTGTAAGGTAGATAGTAGGTTGAGGGAGAAGGAAGGCACAGAGAGGAGTGACACGACCAGAAGTAAGTGGTGTTCGCGCTAACACTGCCACTCAGCCTGCCGAGAATCTGCGGCTGTATAACCACCCATCCACCCATCCACCAACCCTCCTGCCACGCCACGCATTGATTGGTCTTTATTGAGTGTGCCGCACCCACCTCCCTTCTCCCCCCTGCAGCCACATAGCAGGCAATAATACCTTAACCCCTCGAGTTCATTATAACTTGGGAAGCACTTAATATTGGCGAGCCCCACACCCTCGGCCCTTCATCACCGCCCACACGCATTGAACAGCCCGCAGCACCACCCACCACCTGATCACCCCACGTAACGATAGAGCGACGTGTCGCGAGTTCGACTGCCGCGCGCGCCCACCTGGAGCCGCGGCAAGTATTGCTACTGACTGGCAGTATGCGCATATTTGTTTTCTGCGGGGTTTCAAAGTGTCGTCTTGGTGACAATATTATTATTCTAGTCTAGATACAGTACCGCATGGGGAGGGTACCCTAGGGCAGGGCATCATACCCCGATAGTTCATCGACTGTTGACAGGTGAGGGGGTAACCACATCCATCCACTGCCATTGAATAGAGCGTATCTCTGTCTGGCGGAGGCGTTCAACTGTTCTCGTCGACTATTAGCTGCAATAATTCTGAGATGCTGTTCGCCCCAGACTGATAATACTGTTATCTGTATTTTACTCCTGGAAGAGGGACCTACCTTAAGGGCTCTAGTACAAAAGGGCAGGCCAACCAACAACATGCTGGTAGAGATGTCCGGAAAACAAATCCATATAGCACACTGTCTGACTGGGAGTACGTATACGTTCATGACTTCCTGAAAGACGGTATGAAATAAGGCTATGCAAAAGGAGAAGCGACGGAGTGAGTCGGGCAGGGGAAACACGAGTATCCGACAACGACAACACAATTCAGAATCATAATATATGAACAAGTACGGCACGTATTCGTAATATTACGACATAAAATGGTAGGCCCACCGCTGAATGTCTCTTAGAAAATCGTTGTAGATGGAAAGGAAGACTGCATACTAGTCCAGCGACTAGTGTCTAGAGGTTAGGCTGAGACGTGATAGCGTACTTCTGTCATCCTTAAGGCATCTGTCTATCAAGCCTTTGCTGCCACAAAATGTAAATTGGGATTATAAAAGTAAACAAAATATTAATGGACAGCTTTTAAAAATAATCGGTTCTTCGTAAATGTTCTTAAAATTTTGACGTAGAAAAAGTTTTAAAAATTATTGCATCGTATTTTCTTTTTGAAAAAAAAAAAAATATGTATAAATGTAATTACGTTTCAGATATCCAGAATAAAAAATTTGAAAGTTTGCAAATTTTCTCGTATGTAGAATTCTTCCAGAAATTATTTACGTTTGACAAATTTTGTTTGCACGATACATTGAATAGTAAATTTAAAATTGTTTCTCAATTTAACTTAACGGTTGTATCTTGATAGGCAGAGTCCTTAATGCTTCCGCTCCACTTAGTTTGAGACGCGCAAAACACGCCTAGCCAGACCGCTACTTTATTTCCCTGATGTGAGTAGTAACGACATGTTATCACAGCAATGTGGAACGATTTGCACCCTGGTTCCCTCCAGCGTTCAGGCAAAGTCTTCATAATGTATACCGTTAGGTCCTTCACGGTAATTTCAACTTTTTGTAAATGCACATTTTTATAAATGGCACAGAAAATTGTACCTACAGTACCTTGAAATTATTTGAAATAAATAGATGACATTTTGTTGTTTATTTTATATAACTGTGCATTACTCAATGTAATGTTTTCAGCAGGGCTGCACGTAGAATTTTTTAGTTAATTTCATATAAAGATTTATTTTGAAGTTTTACAGGCTTTATCTTTACCAGTGGCAAATGTTTGATGGTCTTAAATGTGAGAATGTTAGAAAATAACACTGATCCCCCGAATAAAGCGGGGGGGGGGGGGGGGGTTCGCCTCTTCCCCCCACCGGGAAAATTTGGATTTCAAGATGCAAAATGGAGCAATTACTTAAACAGTTTCCGTAAGGAAATGGGGATCTGGATCACATTTCCTTACTTTTATCTAGTGTAAGTTCAAACAATTCAGGTGGAAGGGCTCAGGCCTGCTCCCCTCCCCCCGGCGCGGCGTGCGACATTGTTTTTCAGTGCCTATTTTTAAAATAGTTGAACTTCTAAAGTGTTGAACTTAACGATCGACACCTATAAATGAGAGGCAGATGCTAACTGGGGAAGACTGCCGCAGCCTGTCGCTGCAACAATTCGGAAAGTGGTGATAATGGAAATGCTCCATTAAACTACAACACCTTGACAGTGTAAACCATACAACTTACACCGCAAAAATATGTACTTTATAACTTTATAAATAACCCCATTTACATAGGAATCTGTTACAGTACTGCAAGTATTGTGATGACAAACGTTATATATATATATATATATATATATATATATATATATATATATATATATATATATATATATATAAAGTAATTTACTTGTAGTTCTGTCAGGGATTGTCTTCGTGAAAGAGCAAACGTTTTTCACCTTTGAGGTCTGAAAAATTCGCACAAGTTAGAATACAAATATCTACAGTTTCGTGTAACTTCAGCAATATTTGACCCTAGACATGTCTGACAGTTCGTAAAGAGCGCTGAGCCGCTATTATAGAAGCAGCTAAATGTTCATGTGGAGTGGCTGTATCGGCGAGAGCAACCGATGTGTAGGCGGTGTTGTCTGCTTCAGTAAACATGTTTTCTTGGACGATAGTCTACACGTCAATGAACCAGTGAATTTTTTCAGATCTTGACACATAACTGCGTCAACCACATTCTGGGATCAAGAAGCGAACCACAGTGATGCGGGGCTAGTGAGCTAATCTGAAGCAACTGTGAATTGCAAATCTGTAGTCGCATTTCCAGAGAAGCGATATTAGATCAGACTATACACTCTGAAAACTTTCAGGAATCGACCAGTACAGTACTACCATGTTACTGAAGAAGTATACTAGGCCAATTATTTTCTTTTATTATTAACGACACTGTCAGGAAAGTGTGCCGGCCCCTAACAGGCTAATAGTTCCACAGATAATTCAGAGTTGTGCGTAGTAATTGCTAAGCACAGCGTCGCCACAGCTACAGTTGCAAAATTTGTGACGTGAAATTCCGGCCATTTTCAGACAAGTACACATACAATGACAACATTACTTTCTGTCTTCTGAATGCATTTGCTTACCTCGCTAGCTATGACCAAAATATGCATACTTTCCAAAGCAGCAAGAGGAAATCTTACGCATTCTTCAATGCACGTATCTAGAAATGTTGAGAAAAAATCATCACGTCTATATAGTCGGTTGAGATGACAACGAACTATTTACGAGACAGATTACCGCTTTGCAAGCTTTTATTTCGACATCACTAGTACAATCAGTGCGGTTAAAATGTGGCTAGATCAACAACGCCGCAGTGATTCGTGTTTGTTTGCGCAAAAAGTAACATGTCTTCACTCCATTACTTCCTTTAGGAATGGAAGAATCTCACTTTCTTGTGTTTCCTCTTAGGGAGCATCGCATTGTTCTGTTTTCCCTTTATTTTTGTCGTCATGTTCCAGTTCTCCACGGACGTCGAAGTTAGATACGACTTTGCGAGCGCTCGCAGGACGAGACACAATGTCCCGGAAACGTGGGAATGAGTAACTCGCGCTCTGCGGGCGAGTGTTTTGGGCAGCCCTCCAACAGCGAGCCTGTCGATATTCTTTCCGCTCCGGCGGCCTTTGGACTCCCCTGATCCTCCCTGCCCCGAACCAATCCACGTCTTACCCGATATCGTTACAATTTTCATAACCACTTCCAGCCGCAGACCCCGCTACATCCATTAATGGCTTCTAATGCACCAGGATACGGCTACACTTCCCCCTACCCTCTTAACTTCTTCTCCCCCTTCGCTTCCCTCCACTCCCTCCAAACCCCATCCTCTTCTCGTTTCCCACTTCTTCCTGGCATCCTGCCCCCACGCGCCAGTTCCGACTTCAGTCGAATTACGATCGCACAAGTTTACCGCCTTACAGATGCGGCACGACACGCAGATATCATATTGGCAAAGGAATTCAGCCGTGAAATTTCTAAAAATCGTTAAGTTGGTTTACCACTGCTGCTTCTCGGATCATTTACTTTGCTTGGAATCCGTGCTTAGTTTCATCCTTCCGCCTATCGTATAACCTACTACTATGCGTGTAACAACATCACAGACACACAAACAATGCACTGCTTCGCTAGTTGTTAGTCTGATGCCAAAAATAAGCTTCAGTAGCAAACGTAGAAAAAACCTACTTAATCATGCATTACATAAAATTTAAACTACTTTCAAATGTTCATAGCCAACGTCACTGAGTATACAGCGCAGTCAATGTTTGCATCATTACCACTTTGTCAACACGGACAGAAGTTATTCTGGGGCTTTTTAATAGATGATCAACACCGGAGTAGTGTAGATAATTACTAACGGACCATGTGAGGAGCAAACATTCAAAACCAGACATGTCCAAAACCCCGAAGATGAGTAAAAATGCGCTTTCTAAATGAACAAGGTTAGTTACATACGAGTATGAGGGCCGGCTCCATAAAAAAACACATGTCTTATTGAAATGGGTACGTTTATTCTCAGTTAGTGCTATAAAATATGATGTTTATTCACTTTTTTCTACAGCTATATAAGGTGGACATGTCTGGTTTTGAAAGTTTGCTTCTCATGTTACGTTGAACAAATTGTAGTCCTTATTTAACACACTAATAGCAGTGGCAATGTACATGAGTATGTACGCCGTTATGGACTAGTGTACAACTTCTAGTGTGCAATTTCTCAGAGTTGACAGATATTTATGTTGTATGGGGGAATATGAATAAATACCAGTCCATCAATAAGGGTGTACAAGGCGCCTTACCTTAATGTACTACAACCTGATTATCACTGTGGTTGTACTAGTCGACAACCTTGTGATCTTCGACGTTCAAAGTCTGTCCCTTTAGCATGGACACTATCTATCATAAAGACAAAACTAAAAATTACTTGTCTCCTCAAAGAAAGAACTGTAATAACAATTCCATCCATCATGTAACTCATAACACTCAATGTCAACACGACCTATTTTCAATCCAAAAAACAATTTTACCAACAACCAGATGCCATTCTCACTTTCACTTATTGTCGGTTTCCGGTGTCAATATTCAGTCGCGAAATTCTCCATGTAGATTTTCTTCAATCAAAAACTTTCGCAATATAATTTCACCTCATTTTTTACAAAGAATTATCTCGAAAAGTTTGTAACATACTTTCAGGAACAGCCTGTATAGAATCTTTACCATAAGTACAAGAAAAATATCACGTCTCTCAAGCCAAAAACTACAACGGAAAAATCTGCGGAGATCGCAGTCATTCCGTATGTCCGTGTACTTTCAGAAAAAATACGTATGGGTTACAAATAAAACGTACAAACTGATTTATAACAAAGATCTGCACTAAAAACACTACGACAAAAGTGAAACCAGCCGTTGAAAAAAAAAAAATAATAATAAATCCAGGACTGTGTTCGTCCATATACCATGCACAGGAGTAATTGACTGGCTGACACATTTCCACACGAACGTAGGGCACAAAAAGTAGTTACTAGAGTGGAATTCAAAAAATCATGACTTACCGAACAATACACATATAGAAAAACACATGATAAATAAACGGTATTTGTTGTAAGCAACAAAATGTTTTTTAAGTCCACGAAGCATTGAGAAATGTGTGTAAAACATTTGATAAAAATTATAACCATAACTAATAAGCCTACTTTCCTCAAAGTAGATGTAAATTGACCGTAAAAGATAAACTCGTTTTTGTACATCTACAAATATTACACAATATTTTCATGCTATATCTTAACCTACAACAATAAAACTAATTAAACCAAAGTTGGATGGTAAAGTGTACAAATATGGTTTGCTTCCTATCAGTCCGTTAGTTATTGGCATACATGTATTGAACAGTTCGTATATAGATCTTCGGAATTAGTGTATGTGTTGTGTGGGGTGCGTGTTGTGAGTGTTGTGTGCTGTGTGTTGTGTGGTTGTGTTTTGTGTGGTGTGTGTTGTGTGGGGTGCGTGTGTTGTGTGGGGTGTGTATGTTGTGTGGGGTGTGTATGTTGTGTGGGGTGTGTGTTGTGTGGGGTGTGTGTTGTGTGG